>WHPZ01579596.1:0-104591 GCA_016617965.1 Macrosiphum rosae | reverse complement strand
CGTCTAAATTATAATAATATGTATATACGGATATTCAGGAGTAGTCGATGTGGGGGGGGGGGTGAAAATACGTCTTTTTCTCCTCCATGCACCCGCGATTACCATTTGTTTACTAAATGAAAATTTATTTTATTTATAATATAAAATTGTACTATTATATGCGAGTAAGTATTAAAATATTTTTCACATTTTTCAACGACCATTTTATACGAAAAATATTCACTACACCGGTGTTCTATATAACGTGCTGTTTAAATGTTTTGATTGGTTTACAGTATCCGTTTAATTATATACCTACAGTAAATATCGATTAATCACAGCGAAAAGATAATTTATATAAAATTATGTATTATAAATTAATATAGTATGGCTTTTAAATATAGGTCTTAACCCTTGGTATTATTTAAAATATGACGTATGTGTGTATTACGCCTTGAAGTGCCCATATTTTCTAACTTCAGAGTACTAAAATAACGTAAGCGACAGGACTGCAATCGCCAATCGGGTTGTAGATGGATTAAATTAATCTCCATAGATTGTGGTTAATGCAATCCGTGTAATTACGGGCTTGTAGCTGAATGCCTCCGCCTTTAATTTAGTCAGAGACATCCAGAACATCAACATTTAACATAATACAATTTACCTATTGTTCTATATTGTTTTACAATTTATTTGAAAGAATTAACATAACGATCATGTTCTTCCATTCGAAAAGGTTTCGCGCACTAATTAATCGAATTTGTTTATACGTCCTCAAAGTGGCTAGGCACAACAAGTTACAACAATTACGGTTTCGTCGAACCCGTAGAGTTTCTTGGCCGCTGCGTCGTCCCTCGTAATAATATTGATAATTTTATTACAATATATATCTAGTGTACATGGTTTATTATAATACCCCATAATAATATAATGTTTTAGGCATTGTCCACTGATTAATCACAACTGTAGTAGTCGACGCACGGCGACGTGAAACTACAGCATTCATGAGCCAACATTCGAGACTTACAGTGATATAAATTTTCATATTTCTCTCCAAAAATCAATTAAATACATCAACTGGACGTAAAACATATAAATATTATGTCTTTAGTAAATAATCGCCTTTAAATGTTTAAAATATAAGACGATGAATGTTCAGCACTTAGAATAAAATCATAATGATCCACATTAAAGTAGGTATACCTAATATTATAAAACAATAATTCTACGTATATTATAAGGTTTAAAAAATTACTTGACAGTTGACCTAGTCATGGCCCATGGGTGTATCTTGCAGTACAATGCATAACAGAAAAAAATTACATCCTCAAAATAAGGTGATTATTTTGAGGATATAATTTTTTTTTAAATTTACGAAAACAACATTTTATTATTCTGCTCACGACTCTCGTCTCGGTTAAGGTGGTGGACAAAAAAGTATAACTATATATAGTTTTCAAGCTTTTGTTCACAATTTTAGATGGGTACGTATGCAAATAGTGTACAAAGTGCGTGTACAAAACGTTGCATTAAATATTTTTTTTTAACAATTGCACTTATTCATATGATCAGAAAGTAGTTAATTATATAAGTATTCCGATAAAAGGTGCAATTAATAAAAAAAACATTATAGTGTTATTAAATTAGCCATTTATAAATGGATTTTAGGGATTGAAAATTATTTTTTTAGGATTGCATAGGTACATATCAATTTACGAGTTCTGCACGTTGTAATATACAATCTCGCATGCATGTCAAGGTTGACTTCCTTCATTGTTTCCCCACATTTCCCAAATCCCAATGTTTAACTATAGTAACTATAACTACACTGTTTGATTTCGGGAATATTTCGAGCGTAATTTTCGTCCGTTGTTCAAGTGTATTATATAACAAATAATAATAATTATGGTCATTATTTACACATGCATACACACACACACACACACAAACAGATTAGGCTACTTATTATTGTGTATTATGTACCTACAGCTCATTGCTGAATAAACCACTCCCGGCCAAGAGCATAATATTCTAATAGGTAGTTATTTTGTAGAACAACCAATTTCTTTGTATTTTTCGATCGAAATCTTTTGGCAGAAAAACCCTTTCCATTTTTAGATTTTAAATCTAGTTTATTATTTTAGTTATATTCGTATAATTACATTTAGGTATACGATACTGTTTATTTATGCGACACAGTGCACAAATCATTTGGTTAATTTACGTGAAGTTTGTTATATATTTTAATTTAAAATAATGTAAACAACTAAAAACATTTATTTGTATACAAATATTCTGGTTTTAAAGTTCTTGTTGGTAAAAACGTGATTTGATGGCTTGTGTTTTTTTTTTATTCAGCCCTTGACTAAACAAAAAACGAAAGACAAAAGTTATACTCATGGGTATATAATATTTTTTGTCGATATTCTCCAAACCTCATCCATCAATCAGTCATGTTTTTAAATATTGTTTCCGAAATTATGGTACACTTTGTTCACACAGGTAGTTCCAAACTTTGACGGAACTTAAATCAATGTTAAAAACTGATGGTCGATGGAACACTTGAAATTTAAATAAATATCGTTAAAAAGTGTATATCTTGAAAAACTTACTAAATAAAATCATATGTATTATTGTTTATTGTGCAATGCATATTTATTATGGATGGTATTGGATACATAATATATTAATTATATTATAATATATTTATTTAATCTGAATAATTATAATTTTTACCTAATGGAAATTATTATTTCATAAATATTCATGTAATCATAAAATATGCATTTTTTTTAAATGTTTCAGCATATTTCTGCTATTAAAAGTTTGATATTTTATGTTTACATTCAAAAAATTCCGCTAATAAAACAATAATTCTTAATTAACGGAATTAATTCGTCTAAAAGCTAAAACGCAACTGATCAGAAGACTATTATTACTTAGTACATAATATATTTAGAAGAATAATATAATATATTATTAATTAAACTTCCTTTTATGTATTATATATTATTATTTTTTATATTTTATTAAAACCAAAGTAAATATGAACAAAAATATTACATCTGTCAAAATATATTAATTGAAATAATATTTTCAGATTTTCGCCAATCATTCTACTATAATAGTTATTATTGAATTTTTTCAATAACGTTTTAAAATTAAATATTATTTAGGTGCTACCATAAGCATTTTTACATTTATTTTTTGTGAGGCGTTACGAATTTGCAGTGTGCATTTATAATGATATGTTTAGAAATGGCTAATAGTATATTATTATACTTAATGAGAGTCTTTTATTCTGAAACTGTAGACCTGACACAGGTTTTACTAAAAATGCGCATATTATGTGAACGTGATTTTACGTGTCGTTGGCTGAAAGATTAACTATCCAATATTGAAATAAATATAATGGTTATATTGTTAAAAAAAAAAAATCATGACGCTTTGAGCCATTATGATATGGACAAAATATGTTATATTTTCATGACACGTTTATTTTTTTTTTTAGAAAAGATTTTTTTACAATCTGCACTGATAATGCGTGGAAATAAGTAAGTACAAATGAGAGGAAGAGAGTATATGTTAAAATTAGTTGCGAAAGAAAACAGAAAATTTCACGTATGTAACCAGTCGGATTTCATAGTAGGTACCTACTAACCTACCTAACCTACCTAGGTATGGATATCTTTACGTAAAAAAATGTCAGTGGCCAATTCGACAATGAATGAGGATAATATGGATTTCTAATCATAAAATATTGTTGACTAACGGTTATACTATTATATAATTCACATAACATGCTATTGCTTTCGAGTTCGTCAAGATAAAGGTCACCGGTAGATCCAGACAAGTGGCGTGGGTTTTTCGAATGCTCTTGCAGAGTCATCAACACCAAAATATTTATTTTTACTTCTTTAGTGAGTAGTTGTTGAATAATAGTTTTGAACAAAACACATTATATTATATTTATCCACAATGTGCGAACTTGTTGTGGGTGCATTGTTTTAGGTTTTCAATTATGGTACCTACTCAACATGATTTGACTACTGTTATTTTAGTGTGAACAATAATACAATTAGTATCCACCTAACCGTTATACAGTCATACAACAGACGAAGTAATTAAAAGTCAGGAAAAACCATTTAATTTAGTTATAATATATTTTGAGCGAATTCGTCTTACAATAGAGTTTGTTAGTTTTGTACAAACTCGTGTGCACAAGTTAATAATAACACTATTACCTTTGGCGTGGTACGGAAAATTCAGGAAATTCCAACAGCCGAACCGAATGCCGAAAATGAGAAAATTTCGATGTAGGGCAAACGGGGTGAGTGACGGCGGCGTCTTCGAATATTTTCTTCATTTAGTGTAGGATTCCCTGAAGATCAAATATAACAGTATATTTTATACGATCGATATTTATTAATTAGAGTGCATCTATTAGTATAATAATATACATTTCGACATGGTTCATATAGTGGGTCGTACCTAAATGAAATGAAAGTGTAACACAACAATGGCTAAGTTATTTACTAATTGGTACAATAATTGTAACATTTGTAAGCGACTGGCTTAAAATAATATGATAGTTTACAAATCGACTAGCTAATTAGAAGAAATATTTTCAAAGAGATTTCAATTGCAGAATTAGAGCAACTTGAGCGAACACAGTTTTTCGAATTGGGTTCCACGAGTGGGAAGGGGTGACTTGTGAATATCCCTGGAACATTCACGATCACTGGTGAATTAAGACACTTCGGTGTATATATAAATATGAATGGTATTATTATAACAACGAAGGCGACCTCAGTGAAGTTGTACTGCCTATTATAATATACCATTATTATTATTTATTATTTTGAAAAATTTTAAAACGAAAAAATCATCATAAATAGATATATATTATAATATAGACACTATAATATTATAGTCAATTCGCTGTAAATAATTAGCACACGGCGTTTTTCTGTTGTCGTCATGAGCTGACGGAAAGAGTTTCGCATATAGACGTCGTCGTATTAATGTAATATACTATTATTTTATCATACCTAATCAGAATAAAAGCTGTAATCGTACAGTAAACGGATTCCACGGCGATGAATAGAGCGTCGTCGGTTATAATGGCACAGTGACGATGTGACGGCGTCGACCACTGTGGTTTTTTTTTTTTTTTTGATGTCGGGCGTATTCATTTTGACGATTACGAAACTCGTATCAAGAAAAAATAATAATATACGAGGGACCCGTGCCAATACAGACGACGTGTGTTTAACGCGGGACAATGCCAAAAATCTAAAACGCCGACTGTTTTATATATATATGATATTATAATACACGTAATCGAATAATAATAAATATAGTCAAGTCCAATACAATATCGATATCGGAAAACGCATACGGTATCGATACGTCTCGGGGGTGTTGAGACATTTTTGTTTGGCAAACATCGACTGAAAATCATAATATTATTAAGTACGCCAAACAGGTGGATTTAAAATACATTTTTTCCGCTTTCCCTTAATGTCTATACTCAACGCTATACTATGCTGGCTGACGTAATAATATGATATAGGTAATATAAATTATAAAAATATTTATTGAGAATTGACTCCGTCAATTGACCGGTCCTTCACCTATAATATACCTATACCTATACTATACTAGAATATCGCGATTGATTTCATCTATACCAGCGCAGGTATTTTCCGATGGCACTTCCGACGGTGTCTATACAATTTGGTAGTTTTTTTGGCATTATTTTTTACTAATGTGGAAAATACGAGCTAGAAATGTATAATATATTTTTTGATGCGAATGTCTAAATAATTGTTGTGTTTATTTTTTGTGAAAACAACTTTTCCCGATACTTATTACTTATACTATAATTAATCAGTTGAAAATAATTTCAAATACAAAAATTACCACGAGGAACAGGCGGTACATTATATCGTAAGAATTTTAAGCAAAACGCTAACAACTTTACTCATAAATAGTTTGAAAAAAAAGAACGAAAATACATATTCCGTTAAACGAAAAAGGCGACGCGCAGGACTTATATTATTACATTATTTGGCTATCGAACTTACGATTCGGAAATATGGATCGTGACGTTTTCGCAATCCTCGATTTAATTATAGTGTAATAGTCTCTTCTCGTACTCCCACTTCCCACTTCCCTTTGCAGGATACCGAATAATATCCAAATGCACAATTTAACACTCCCGGAAAATGAGCCAGCCCGGGAGCACGTACCAAAGGTCCCTCGGGACTGCTTTAGTAGACCGATTTAGTCTACCCGATAAAACGCATTTCCAAATATTATTCCTACTCCTACCTAGCCGCTCCACGTCCTCCGACTAGGCGGAAATCATATTGTACGACTTATATATTATTATATAACATATATATATATATATTATATAGACATTGTAAACTGCTGCAGTCGGCATGACAGGTATCTCTGCCGTAAATCAGCCATATTATATATCATTCGTATATTATAGTATATATATATATTTATGACGTTTTCGCGTTTACTTTTTATTTGTTTATTTATTGTTATTATTATTTCTTTTCTTTTCGGATCTTGCGCACGCGAATCGTAACGAAACCGTGCCAACACCGTAGTAGCGTAGCATTCAAAAATAGCTCCACGACGCGACCCAAAAGACAAATGACCGGCGGCGGTGGCGGTCGGGAGACCGTTTGAAAAGCGTAAATATCGCAGAAAATATATATTATGATGTATATATCTACCTAAAATATCTGTTTGCCCTAAAGCTTGACCGACTTGTACAGGACCATCGCTGCCGCCTGGTCGAATGGCATATTATATACGTTAATACGCTCTTAAATATGAAATTATGTTATAACTTAATACGATTATAGTTTCGCAGTTCGAAAATGTTAATAGGTCTTGGAACCAGAGTAAACGATTACCACGAGTGGTTACGTTGAAATGCGAGGGATGGGAATCGGTGGATAATAATTGGCATTTATCTCCCTTTTTGGAATCGTGACCGACCGTTAAGAAACTGCGACCATTGCATAATTTCGTGTATTACGATGGTATTTGAAATGAGAACAAACAATACAGAAACTTATAACTACATACACGTAACAACATACACGAACATTTTGTTGTAAGTGTCGTGACACTGTCCAAACGATTAACTCGTAAACAACGCTACTAACAATTTTCTTGTTTTTCATTTTGAAAAACAAATTCAAATAACAATTTAATTCTTAATAAACTGTACTCATACATACGATCGTGCATTGCTTAACGTTTCCTACAAATGAAAAAAAAATACCTAACTAATTTTTACGGTACTTAACGTCAAGAGATCGCTAGAAATGATGAACGATAATCATACCGCATAATCAAGCCCGGATTATGTATCATTTGGCCCGGGGATAAGTATGCACTTAGTGGGCCCCTTTTCAACTTAAACTTCAGAAAAATTGTATCACTAAATTTTAGATTCTGAGTGAAACGACGAATGAGTTGATTTTACAATGATGTGTGTTCTTCTTTATATTTTTTATTTTTTATTTTTTATTTTTGTGTGTGTGTACACGATAAGTAGTCGAAATAATGCTTCGATTTTCAACTTCAGTATCTTGTTCGATTGGAAAGTGAATATCGTTGGTACATTGAGGAGGTCAACATTTAAAATTCCCAGTCATTTTCAAAAGCGCCAAGATAAACAAAAAAAAAATTAAGAAAAAACGGGAATTTGTACGCAAAATCGATTTTTCACAAAATTGAATTTGGTTTTTGGTATAACTTTAAAACACATGACCGTAGATACATGAAATTTTCACTGGTTGTTTATATTTGCATTTTCTATACACGATAACATTTTAAAAATATTTTGAACTGTTTAGGGACATTTTCATTTTCCATTTTCCATTTTTTTTTTTAGTTTTGCTCTAAAAATATCAATAAAATGTATTTGTTGATTAAAAAAGCTTGAAAATTTAATACCAGGATCCTGATATATTGTTACAATATCAGTTGAAAAATATAAAAAATACATTGGCACAATTTTTTTTTTATAAGCATTTAAAGATTCAATTTTGACAAAATGTATCAAATTTATAATTGAATAATTATTTTGTAGTTAAAAATGTATAAAATGTTCGACTTTTATATCTAAGGATTGAAAATTTAAAACAAGATTCCACGTAAGTAGTTAATTCTGTTACCAAAAAATCTAAAAAATGCATAAACACAGTTTATTTTTATAGTCATTTTAAGTTCAAATTTGGGTGAAATTACATAAAAAAAACCTAAAATAACTATTTTAGTTATTTTGTTGTGATTGTATAATATTATTCGTGGGTACTTAAAACTTCTTAAGTACACTATTATATATCTATGATAGTATCAGGGTTTGTTGTTGATGTATAACGCAGTATAAGTACCTAATGCATATTGTGATATGATTAATTTGGAACTTAGGTCAATTTTTTTTAATACCATAGATAAGACAGTATATAATATATGTCTTATACCTTGACTGACATACCATCTCCACTCAAAATCGTTTTTCTTATATAATGATAATATATCATTGAATTCAAATTGAATACCATCCATTATACAGTGATCCACTAGTAACCTACTGTACAGCAGAGCATATTTTTAAGACTGTATATAATTATATAATCTTGTATTATATTACCACGTATAATCATAAATAAAAAAGCTTTCATCTATGAGTACAACTTCCATTTTATAAACTGCATCATATTGTTATCAATTATTAGAATATCAGTTTTATATTTATTATCATTTAGTATTTTTTTTGTGGAATATTTTACAATTATTACCCACTAAAATTGTTTGATTTTTTTAAAACGGTTTTAAGCACATTAAAAAAATTGATATTTTGGGAATAAATATTAGACCCAGGACCTTGCCCCGTGGACCCCTCCCCCTTGCTCAAAACCGGCTTGCACATATGACACAATTCGGACTTCTGATACGTTATACAAATCGCGATCAGTGCGCATAACGCATCCAAACGTGTCTGTCCCCTTACAATAAATTATTAATATCTAACGACAGATTTTTCGCCGATATAATAACATTACGTCATAACAAGCGTATTATAACGAACCCACCTATAACGTTTGAACAACATCTTAAAATGTACAATCATACGGAATATCGAATTATTGTCATTATTATTATTACGGTATCAAACCGAACACGTCCGTAACTCGTCGAAACGATCGCTCGCCACTTGAAACGTCCTATTCGGCGTGCGCGTCCCACTTTCGTCCGCCGCGCAATTTCGTACACATTCGCGGGCACCAATAACGGCGTTTTCTGCGTAATTGGTGGCCTACACACTTTAGCCCACCGCCGTTCGCACGTGCAACGTAGTTTAATTACGACCGTGTCGCATTTGCGATACGTTGTGTTTTAGTCTCACCCCCGTCCCACTGCCATATTATTATTATTGTTATAATAATATATTAACACGGCACCGGTACCGGTGGTAGTAATAGTCGTTCACTTTATCGCGTCCCCGCAGTATGAAAACGATGTCAATCGATATTATTATTATTATTAGATATTGACGCTCTCACCGCTGCATAGCTAAATTGTTATTATTATTATTATATTATATTATAATCGCCTCGAGCTTTTCGACGTGCAACTATATAATATAGACGTTACATGTTGGGGGCGGGAGGGGGTGTTAAAATTGTATACGATATACGAATAATATTACTTTCCATTCATTTGTTCGCAATATTTTTGATGATAATAATAATAATAGTAATGTTATCAGTGGTTTAAATAAAATATCAATAATAAATAACCAGGTATTCAAGCAATAAATTCTCCTGTATTCAGTTGAACATTTATTTGTAATATACCTTGAGTTTTTTTATCGGTCGTTTTGTTAAAGCTTTTTCAATATCTGACACTGATGAGCTTGAAAATCGATCTTGGGGGCCATGCAATCCCGTAGCCAATTTTGTATTCATAGCATTGCATAAATTAATACACTACAGTATAAATATGTATACATAATTAATAATGTTTTTTTGGGGGGGGGGAGCTGACAACATATTTGCGTGTACTAAAGCTAATCAGTATAAGCACCCACGACTAGCCCCGTCTAGAAACTGCCTATGATGTGTCACATTTGTAAACGCTTGTCGCTTAGCTAAACATCGTGGTTATTAAATATTATTAGAAGAGCTGAAATGCATTGGAGATTCGTATGACTAATTAACAATTGTTCATAGTAGTAGTCGTTTTATTTTGGTAGGTAGGTTAGTTTAGAAGTGCTGGAGAATCCTCTCGGATATTTCCAGTTACATACGGTAGTAATATTTATGTATAGGTATCTAGTATACTAATAAAAAATTGTGTCTGTCAAAAATTTAATTCTTTAATTTGTGTTTATCAATAGATTAGTATATTATATTATTGCAGTTCTGTAAAATGTATAATCTAATAAAAAAACATTATTTTGTTTATGTATCACCAAGTATAATGTATAGATTATCTGGTTGGTATTGAACGGTTTTATAGTTTTATATAACGTATGTTTATGTTGAAAATTATTTAGTTATCTATAGTAAATTAGGTAGTAAATAAACGATTTTAAATACTTCATTCATTATTTTATATTATCCGAGTTATGTTTCAGTGGTTATTATTTTTTTTTTTACTTAGGTGTTCGGTCTCAGTAAAGTGATCCTGTATTTCGTCTTAGTGGATTTGAAATTCTGTTATAATTGAATTATGTTTTATTGTTTGTAGCTAAAGTAGTTGAATGGTTGTTATTATTGTAACGACGCATTTGCTCAACTCTAATTTTGAGTGCGAAGCGAATAAAATGTATTTACGATAATTATGGCACAAGTATTATTGGTCCGTACTTACATTAGTAACCAGAAAATACTCTTATAATCTACGGTCAAAGACGTTTTTCGGGTAATATACTAATATATTTATACACTACTTACTACACATTGTAAGTATACAACAGCAAGTGTAGTAAGAATTTCGAACGGTTTTATGGCGTACCTATATAAATGGATACACTAGTGTGCGTATTAAATTGAAATAATTTAAGCTCATAAATAGATTAATACATATTACATTGTTTGATGTAAAAAAAAAACTGTACATTTGTTTGTAGTATTATTTTATTTTATCGATTTTACGAGACAAAAATATAAATTATGGAGCATATTATTATTATTGTGTTTGTAATATTAAATTGCAAAATTATCGTTAATGAATGATATAAAACCCATTAAATTAGAACATTTCATATAACCAAACCGTTTTAAACATTAAATACAGAACAGTTTTAATATGTATTTTTAATTTTTTGTTCAGTCGTTTTAATGCTATATGAAATGAATTATTACCTACTTGTTTCCTATAGTATTAATAATAATAAGTAACTAAAAAGTGGTTTTATTATTTTGTTTTGTAATAATAGTAGGTATTGCCTGTTTTAATTTTTAAACAATATATTGCCTATATTTTGTCTAATGATAAACGTCATTGTATATTGCTTGTAAAAAAAAAAAAAAAAATTATATATTAACAAGTTTAACAATTATATAATATAACAACTTTATATCTGTATGAAAAATATTAATTTCATTGGTACTGTATTCATTATTTATAGAATTATTATTATTATTATTATTATTATATCACGTACTAAGGTGATAAGTCATTTGATTATAATATTTTATAACGGTTTATTTTTATATATTATTAGTTCATTAAAAAGATTAAAGGACAGGTTAATCTCTCGAGGCGATAATTCCTCCTTTGAAGGCTAAAAGAGATGAAAATTAACTTTTTTTTGTTAGTAACAAAATCTAAAGAACTCCTTGCTGCATATACGTCTCGATTATATTCTCATTTACCTCTCAAGAGAGATTAATCAATTTGAACCCTTTCATTAGGATCTACCATTGTTTGCACAATACTACTCACACCCGAGCACAAAATTACACTAATGATACTATATATATTTATTCAGCAGATTACACTAGTAGATAAAATTATACAGATACCTGTAGATCACAGTATCCTTACGTAATCAATTTAAATTGCTTGTCGTACTTGTGCAGAATTATTTAATAATGATAACAATAATATTAATAATTAATATGTAACTAAACATATTTGGTATGATGGTGTTCGAGAATATTATGGAAGTGTGTTAGTGATGTAAATACTTTGATGGTTTCCTTCTCGTATCTATTAAATACTTCACATACATATAAATAAATGGATTTTGAGCTAAAAGAGAAGGAGATTCTTTTTTTTTTTTTCTACGTTTTAACTTACGAAGGCTAAAAACTATTGTATAGTTAAAACCATTATAAAACAAAAATATTAAATATAAACATGCTATTATAATGGCTTTATTATAGTGGAGTGTTAAATGTATCGGAAAAACAACTTTTTGGGTAATAAGTGTAATTATAATTGTTGTTTTTTTGGCCACATATTATAATTATGTACCAACTTAGATCTAAATTCAAATTAAAATCTTAAATTAAATAGCCAATTTAATTATGGCTTATCAACAGCAATTAATTAGTAAACAATGTTAGACTCGAGCAGTGGCATGTAACATGGTGTCCAAGTGTTGCTCAGGCAACACCTTAAATATGCGTGGGTGGGTATTGATAGAAAAAAAATAGGAAATTTTATAGGTCGGTATAACGGGGTTTCATCGATTCCGCCAGACCTTTTTATACTAGGGGATAAGGTATATCGATTCCGCCAGTACAGGTAGTCTAAAAACAACCTATCTATTCCGCCAGGGAAAAAATAAATCTCCCAAACGACAATTATTATAGTCAATTGTTAATTGTAATGGTAGATTTATTAATAAATTATGAAGTTAAAAAAATTAATCATTTGCATTTCATTAGTTTGGCATCATCACATTATAAAAAATAATACTGTACAACTTAAAACTATATTTGTTTTGTGTAGGTATGTATATTATATATTGTATATAAACAAATAATAATATTGTACAACTTTTGACATTTGACAATACCTATCATATATTATGTAATATGTATATAATGTAGGTACACATGATAAAAATTTTATCAAATTTTATTTGTAATATTTTTTTGTATATTTAATATTGTATTGTATTAATTATTAATTTATTTTTAATATTTAAATTAATTGTTAAATTATTTTGTAGATATATTATTATTATCATAACAGAGATAGCTAGGTATAGACAGCTGCAGCAGGTTGAGGTAAAAATTGGTGGGTGGCGGAATCGATAGGTTGTTTTTAGAATACCTGAACTGGCGGAGTCGATACTGGCGGAATCGATGCTACATTGGCGGAATCGATAGGTCCCCCGGTATGACAGTACCTATTATAAGGGGTAGGTCACCTAAAATTATTTGAGCAACAATAATTTTTTTTTTATGATACACGCCAACTAATCTAAATGAATAATAAAACAAAAAACCAAGTACTTTTACTATAGGTTAATAATATTATTATAAGATAGAATTAATATAATCCATGTTTATGCATATTATCAATTATTCATAAATAAAAACAAAGATTTGTAGTTGAATTAACATATACTTATTTTGCCATGCTAATGGAATGGAATAATAATTTTATTAAATAAACGCTAAAAGAAAAGGAATTTTTTTATATTGTATTAGCTAGGTACCTAAACATTATAAACATTAAACATAATATATATTCATAGGAATGAATAATTTTGAAGCGTTTTAAATTAAAATATTTTTCACACCCTTATAATTCTAGCGATTTAATATTATTTTAATAACTTTGAATACGATTTTAAATTCAGCAATAATTATTATTTACTTAAAAGTATTCAGAATGTATTTTTGATTTCTTTTTTTTATGTTCATAAAAATATAAAATGATAATATTATAATGTTTATAAATAAACAAATATTAATAAGTTTTAATTAAAAAGTGTAATTTACTCTAAAAATCATCATGTTAAGCACTAAAATGATATACATTTAATCTTCATTATTTTAATTACTATACCTAAATGATAACATGTTTATAGTTTTATTTCAGAAAAAAAATGTACAAATAGATAATAAAATAATGTCACCGGAAAAATCGTTAAAAAACCCCTTATATTAAATGCTTAGCATAAGACGTTTAGTACTTGACAAGGCACCGAGTAAAAAATTCTTATAAGAATTCCAGTCATACCTACGTCAAATTCCATATAAAGTGATCAACGAACGGTCATTTAAAATACATATTTTATTTGTTCATATCGGAGTTACCAAAAAAATGAACGAAATTCTCGCTGACTCTATGTTGAGTAATTTTAGTAAATACAGCATTTTTCCCGAGAATGACGATAAAATTTTTTTTTCCAAGTATATATTTTTCCATTAGTCAAACTCATAATATAGAATATTATATAGTTATTTCATGTCAACAATATTATTCTCTTGAACTAATGATTTGAAATAAAACAATACATGGAATATACGTGATGTGAATAGTTTTATTCATAAATAATAAAATATTCCTACTGCAGTATAAGTGTCACTCGTGTGCCGTTCAGGTTGTGTTCCAATAAGACTCAAAGTCGAGGTGATTTTATTATTTAACTCCAATATCTCAGTGACATTCGACATACAGTATATAGTTTAGTTATTTTATTTTTTCATTGATCATAATAATATTTCTGAGTAATATTTTAGGACCACACAATCTTCGGGTTCCAAATTATGGCTATTGTACTTCAGGTAATATTATATTGTTGTTGGTATTCTGTGCCCACTATTTTTCATAGGACCGAAATAGATGAAAATCATATTAGGTGTATTGTATAACACTTGCACAAGTATAGGAAATATAAAATCTATCTGAATAATATTTTACTGATTTGGTTTAAATAATATAAGATACATTTTTAGACGGACAAATTTATAATATTACAGATTTTTAAAGTTTTTTTTTTTTGTAATTTTGTGATGCTTTCATCCTATTTTGTCATAATATGAATACGTCGTGAACAAAAACTAAACAAAAAATATGGTATAATTAAAATAATTACAAGTAGCATGAAGTTATAAATCTATGATAAAATAAATTAATTCATATTTTGGAGGCAAAGCGTTTATAAAACGCCATCCCTTTAACAACAAATTAAAACGAATATATTGTATGTGTCAAATACATTCTCTTAAAATATAATTTATAACTTAAAATATTATTTTATAAAATAAAATTTAATCTCATATCAAGTCATAGGTACTCAGTATTATGTAAATACATTGTATTTTTATTTTTTCGTTTTAAACATTAGCTTTATTCAGGATAAATTAAAATATGACTCACAATATTATAAACTTAGTACAAGAAGAAATTTATTTTCAATGAATTATTAAAATGGTGAAAAAAACCACAGCTGGAAGTCTCACAGATGAGTCTCAACTTGAGATAATGGTAAGTTTGAACATATTAGTTGGCCTAATCAGACGTGTGAAGTTTGTAGTTCAACTTCTTGAGCTAATCTCTAAAAGATGAGAGGGACCAGGTAAGCATATTTAAATCTAGAGAAATTGTTTACTTACAGTATAGTTGACGAATATAATTACAAATTTGCTGTCGTTATTTTTAGAAAGAAATTGTACACACATTTGTTGTCACTGTTGTGGACTTCGTGTTAAAATGTAATTATTATATTTTTATTTCGTAAATAAATGTGTGGGAGATAACAGTGTTGTTAAACGTCCATATATTGTTAGCTATCTGAGAATTGGTCACACTTTTAACATGATAATTTTATCTTGATAATGTTTGCTGCAACACATACTTGATTATTCTTACTGATATAGCTAGTCAACAGTTTTGCAAGGTCTAATAGAATACCTACGAAATATTGTGGGGTTAATAGATATAATAATAATTATAAAATGTATTAAAAATTGTTAAATTTTTTATTAATTGAAAATAATGACTATTAAAAAATGTACACTATTTCGTTTGTATAATTACAAAAAAATGATTCCCTGCAATGCAATTGATTCGGTGTTTAAAATCCCACGTGGTTACACAAACAGGAGCTGATTTTAACTTATTGATCGGCGTTCATGAATATTTAAGATACCTACAGTGGTTTCTGGTGATGATATTATCGCTTAGTGAGAATTGTTCAACCAACAATGGTCGATATTCTGTGGGTCTTATCGTTTTATTTAATTCGTCGGACTCGTTGAAATAAATAAGTGTAGGTGAATCCAAATAACTGGTAAATTGAATGATACTGGTTGAACAGAATGGCGTTATACGAACCGTTTGATCTGCTCATCAAATTTAATTTTGCCAATTTGTAAACCCAAATAAAAATCCATTACATAGTATCCAAGTACCTACATAATATTATAGTCTATAGTAAGTTTAACGTCTATACCGTGGTTTATAAATACATTATCTACCTATACCTATACAGTAAAACATTATTAAACGATTTACGATTTTTTCATTGCACCGATATATAAATACCTAGTAATATGTACAATGTACATTGAAATATGACGATCTGCGCATATTTTAATTGGTTTTAAGTCCCACCGGGGTATACTTATAGTAAATCATATTATATTATTGTGTGCATGATATATAAATGTACCTATATAATATGATTATATAATAATATAGGTAACTACGTAGTTGTTATTTTTTTTTCCACTCGTTGTATTATGCTCTGCTGTAGTATAACGAGGACCTATCTTTGTCAATACAGACATAACACTCAGAGACCCGGTGATAATATGATTATTGGAGGAAAAACTGTCGAGAGTTGTGATGACAATAATATAATATTGTATCGGAGGAGTAGGAACCAGTAAATAATAATCTGTATGCTACCAATACAAAGTCACACGTGGGCACTCAACTAGTTACGTATAATTTATGGGCAATGGGCATATTATTGTATATTACATAGTATTATATTTTCTGTGTGTGCGTGTGTATTTCTTTTTACTCCTTTTCCCTCCTTCTGCCGCACCAGCAGAAGTCGGAGGGAAACTTTGTCGTTGGTTCCGCCATTCCGGTTTTTGCCAATATTTCACGTATTGTCTCTGCTGCGTGCACCCGGAATTCGCTCAAATCCCGAGTCGGCTTTTACTCAGATTCACCGTTATTATACAACAACTCGGGACGTCAGTCGGTGTGCTGCAGCTTGCACGGGCCGAGAGCAGGGAGAAATGACGTTTCGAATAATATGTAAATTCGCCATTGTTCGGCAAGGGTGCACGGGGGGGGGGGCAATAAAACATATGGTAATGAAAATATCACGTGCGGGACTTGGGAAACGGACGGAAGGAGACGGCTGTGCAGGTGGTGGCGTAGAATCAGCCGTAGCAGGAGTGCCGTACAATGTGTTGTATTTATATGTATATTATAGTTACCGTGCGACGGGATTTGTTCAGCAGGTAAATCCGTCGTTACTCACGTATATGTTTCAAGGGTTGTGCGACCAATCTCCCGTGCCCGTCGAAAGCCTCGCGAGACTTGTCGGAGTCGCATCCCAGTGTGCGTGCGTTGTCACGCATAACAATTATTATGACATAAACCTAAGGTTTTTAGGATCAACGCGATTTGTTTTTCCTACTCAAATCCGTAAATGTACTCTCATTTAATATTTATTTGATTAGAACAGAAAATAATAATAATTTTGATATTTATGTGTTTTACATTATATTATAATAATTCGTCGACATTACACTACACTTTTTTACGTTTGGTTAATTAGATCGGTTGCTTTAAGGCATTAATTACGTTCTTGTATATAACATAATATTATTGTTGTATATTAGAACGGACAACCGATGAGACCGAGTGAGCAGTCAAACTGGCTAAGTGAGATGTAATACTTCAGATGATGGGGCTCGTCGCGGTTGGAGATATCAATCGTGGGCATCAAATTGTTAAGAAGTTAAAATTAAGTTAAAAAGTTAATTTTTTTTTAACTTTTTAACTTAACTAGTTAATTATTTTTGTTTTTACTTATTAACTTATTCAGTTAAAATTGTTATTGTTGTAACTTTACTGTTTATAGTTAATTATCATTGTAGTGCAGTTAAGTTAATTTTCTTTTCGAGTCATGCGTAATCAAATAGTCAATACTGATTCGTCGGCTTTTTTACGATTTTAGTAATTTATTTTCGAAATATATATTATAATAATCTAATTTTGTACACAGTGCTAAATGTCTTGGTAAATGTTTGTGTATAAAAAAATATTATGGTAGTTCAAGACTTAAAAATATTGTACCTTCAAAAAATTAACCTTTTTTTAACTGAGATAAGCTAATTTTTTTTTCTTTGTTAACTTTTAACTTAACTGAAGGCAATTCAATTTAATTAACTTAACTTGCCACAGTTAATCCAATCACGATTGAAATCTCCAACCACTACTGAGATACTGAGGATGGCATGCTACGGTCATGAGAGCCGGAACCGTATGATGTGTAAATTATAAATAAACGATGCTGCATGGGGGCCAAGTAATGTGGTAAACGTGCTGCTCCCATGTAGTGGCTCAAAAAAAAAAAAAGAAAAAAAGATGATGAGGCACTAGTATTACGAAGATTTTAAGTCAATTTAATTATTATTGTTATTATTATTATAGGTACTGTGCTTTTAATTTCACAACTGTTAACAAATTACAAATATAATATTAACATAATGTTTATAAACAACTTTAGTAAATTAATTTAAGTTAAGCGGATTGCTCACTTAGTAAGTGGCCGGGCCTTACCATACAGTTCACTAACCAATACTAATAGTATATAACGTTTATTTAAAATTATTAAAGTTTTATGAGGATCCTTACATAAATTAAGAGCGAGCCGTAGTACCTACTTGAGATAATACTCGAAATTGTATTTATTTACAAATTTTCGTTAATGAAATAAGAAGGTAAGTATATCAATTTATTAATCATACGAATAATACTGAAATGTTGATTTCAGCTATATAACATATTATACGTATTACACTGTGTACGCACTGAAAAACATATTAAACGTCATATTTACAACACAATATGTATGACTCAATGTGGCGTATATTTCGTGCCCATTAAAAATAATAATTAATACAATACACATAATTTACACGCATTAATAGGAAATCGAATTCGCGTTTTAAGATTAATAATATCCACACGTCGTTTGCGTACATTTACGGTGAATAATTTCAAAACATATTAATATATTATATTTCAGTAGGCACTTCACGGGTACCATAATATACTTCAAACTCTTAACGGTAATTTATTATAACTAATTATACCTATCCGGTAACAGTATACAATATTATAAAGTATAATGTGATGATAAAACTGTGAGTAGGTACTTCATATTTTCTAAAATATTATTATTAAAATATAATATACCAATACGCTACTTGTACCATAATATTATAAAAATGATTAATGTTCAGGAGGGACCTATATAATACACGTAGACATCGAACGAGTAATATATTTTCATTATAATATTTATTTAAAACGAATACCTTAAAATTTAAATGCACAACATACTGCATTTTCGGTCAAATCGGGGTATGGACTATAAGCTTTGTTTTCCCCGAATGGCTGAATCAACATTTACAACATCCATATATTTTATGTTATGCTGTTTTAATAATTTTGCTTGTTTTGAGAAAATGAAATGGCCAATAAACGCATAATTCCACGTATGTTTGCAATATAATATATTATATAATATTGTAGGTTTATAGTTTTATGTATTCAGAAAATATTGTTTCAAGTACAGGCATGAAAATAATGTTAACTAATTAATTGTTTATTATATTTTTTAGCGTTTTTTATGTCTTTCGAACTCGACAAATCTAAATAACACTAGATAAGTAACAATAACTTAAATGAAACAAAAATCGGTTTATCCAAATTATTTCAAACTCCGGATACCTATCATCTGTTTTTAATAATATTATAAATTAATGGGTAACAATTAAAATCAAGTCATAAATTTATTGATAATTACCCATATTGATTATTAAATTAGACAATACGAATGTGGCTCATGCACAGGTACAATTTATCATTGAACTAATCATAAATTATGTTTTGTCGTCACATAAAGTAATTTAGTACATTATGTACCTACTTATTTCTCAATGAAACGAATAAATTACTACAGATGATGCCAATAGATCAATCATATTTTTTAACTAACATAAATTATTAAAACAGCATGATGTATTAGGTTATTATAACATCGTGAAATAATAAATTATATATACATGGCAGTTTAAATTGTTAATTTTATTTATTAAAGTTCATTAAAGTTTTTTCACATTTTATAATTATTATTATTTTGTTTTTAGTGTTTGTATTTTTTTTTTTTTTTTATATATCATATATAAAACAAGATTATTTTAATGATCAAGTAAGTGAAAAGTTAAGCAATATAACATGTAAATATTATATAGCTAATTCAGATAAAAAAAAAAAATAGTTCTAGAAAAAAACAAAAACATATAATATAAGATTAACCCAACATTTTAACTATAGGTATTGAATAATACAAACATTTTAATACTGTAAATAATAGATAAATATATGAATATTTATGTATAATCTAGAACTTATATATAAACATAAACATTTTCTAAAAAATAACAATACATTTTTACCATTATAGAAATATATTAAAAAAATCAAATTAAAATTCTAATAAAAAAAACTTCAAAAATCTAAAATATGTCCGTATAATATAAAAAGTTTAAATATATTTCCAGTGTCTTAAATTTGTTACAACCAAAAAAAAAATTCAATTGTAATTACCTATTGAAGTATTATATAAAGCATTTTAGATAAAACTTAGCGGGGAGCTTAAGTGCAGGAAAAAAGCAGCTAGTCTAAAAAAAAATATATATATTTATCATAAATTCATAACCAAACTCGATATATTTAGACTTTTTGTATGAAATATTTAAAGTACGTCATGATGTTTTTGATGGACAATAGCTATCAACAAAATATAACGAATTTGATAAAAAAATATTGCTTTGATCGTTTTTATTTTATTTTACAATAATTAGCAGGTTTGACAGGTGACCTGAAATACAACATGTCTGACATGTATTTTTTATTGTAGGATATCAGCAGTTCAAATTATTGTTTATTATAATACTTAATTTTCAGTTTTTTATACTTCGGTAAATATAGGACGTTTCAGGAAGAGGCAACATATATAATGTATTTATAGGTCTTTTTCTTATCACGTGCCATAGTCTATAGTAATACTATTTGTGAAGAATAAACACATTTTTTTTTTAATTTTAGCGCTAAATTATAGTGGTTAATACATTTAATTTAAGACTATTAAGTATAACTACCTCTAGAAATTATATTTTTGTCATAACGTAATATTATAACCTATCGGCTACCACATTTTATAGTAATAAATTATTCGCATCACAGGTCTTATGTAAATATAATGATAATTACTATCACAAACAGAATTTAGTTTTGCACATTGGGCATTGGTAGGTATTTTGGTGTTTTCGGCCTGGATTTGACAATAAGGAATTACGATGGGTTACAGCTTTATCGCCATAAGCTAATATAATAATATACAGACGATAAATTGTAGGCACATACATATATATATATATTATATAAATTGTAGTACCACTCCAAAGGAGAAAAAGTTTCTTGTGCTCGTAAATTGAATGAATTTTATTTGATTATGAAACTTTTGAAAGACACACACTGTAAGTATTACGCACCAGAGGGTAACCCTCGTGTCCAGGTGTACGCAGAAGCCGGTCTTACCACAAATAAGGGGAGTGACTGTGTAAGTTATTATTATTGTGATAACATTGTTCGGGTTGTTTTCGTTAACAATTTTATTGTTCTGGAAAAATGATTTTCCATTTCAATATTTTTATGAATAGTACCTACCTACCATACGAAAATGTGTTTAATAGCTCACGGTATTTATTCAATAAAAATATAATATGGGGGACGGAGTAGCCGAGTGGACTAAGGCGTCGGTCGCGATGCGCACCGACGCCGGTTCGATCCCGGCCATGGGCGCATTTTTCTTCTGGCAGTCACGGTGTCCGGAGAGAGATGCCGCCATCCCACATCCGAGCATGGCAGATACCTACTAGATAATTCTGCCAAACACAAAAAAGTGTTCCTCCAACCGTTCCTCGCCGTACCAAAAACCCTACAGTACCATCCAACATTCTTAGTTGCCCGGTTTAAGACCAATGAAAAAAATATATATATATATATATAAATACAATAATTTAATAAACCATTAAAATAATATAAAATCGAATGAAATTCTAATTTTGTCTCGTACAAAATAAAAATAATATTTGGTGTGTACATCGCGTATATTAAAATTTAAAAATAAAGCATAATAAAAAAAACCGCTTGAATTGAAGATAATAATTTTTCGTCGTAAAAACGTGTCAACCGCTGCTCAATTTACTTTATTTTTGATAACTCACTATTATAATGTCGAATTGTTGTAAACAGTTGATTAATATATTTAATGTTCTCGCCTAAGAATATGGGGGGAAAGTGCTATATGATAAATCGCGTTGTTTTATAGAAACAACTACAGATCGAAGTTTCCAAATAATACGTTATAGGTATACAATCATAATATGACAATGTTGATTGATTATAGAGCGGTTAAAAAAAAAACGATCAAGTTTTAAAATAAAAACAAAATTATGTATTCGAAAACGATCTCATTATAAAATATACGTACGACGTACCTAAAAAAAAAACTTCCAATTTACATGTATAGGTAGATACTATCTAAGGGTTCCTTTAAACCTTAGTGTAAACCAAAGTGCTCGAAGTGATTTCGGCCTGTTTTGGTAAAAAAAATTCTATTCTGTTTTAGGAGTTTTTAATGTTTAATAATATGCTTAAATATAATGTTTACTTTCCTTTTTTATCGATATACAAAATACAATTAAACAGATTTAAATCTAACGCGAAAAACTTAAACGTCATTTTATAAAACGATTTTGTTCCAATTCCAGTTTTAAAATGTTTTAATAATTAAAAGCACATTATATAAAATAAAAAAAAGTTTACCCAAAGCAAAGCACATTTATAAATATTATAATAATATAATGATGGTAAAAACATAATGGGTAGAGACCTACTTGAATATACTGCAGTATTAAAGTGTCCAGGTGAATTATATTGAACTAATTTCCTATAATGAAGATTACTAGATGGTAACGTGATGAATAATGCTGCAATTATTCTGCAGCACTGCAGGTACAATATTATTCAGAGAATAAATATTATATTATTGGTTATTACGTTAAAGACTTGTTTGGAAGACGAGTAAATACGGAATCAACTCGTTCAAACTCTGAAAGCTTTCCGGTAGAACTCTGCAGCACATTACGTAATTTAACCGTCCTCCATATTTACACAAATCGATAACCGTCGAGAACTGAGCAAAGATAGTCGCAATCGAAGAAATCGTGACTTTCGGCGTGGGTAGGTGTGCACCCACAAAGTACGACAACCGCGACACAAATATATATACCTACGTTGTTTATACAGCCCGATTAACTAATTAAAATACATTATAACTACTGCGCGGGTCTAAATATTATAGTATCGAAATGGAGTATAAGAACGATTTAAGGTGATATTCGACTAAATACTGGTTTGAAGTGAATGGGCCAAAGTGGGGGGGACTAACTTCATGGATGCGGTAAACAGTGGACAACGAAAAAAACTTCAATTATTGTATTGAGGACGACTGAGTGTAGGGTTTTTAATATACATCGGGCCCAAACTCACGGAAACGAGTGTAAATAATATTAATTTACGGCATGCGTTGAACGAAACGTCACGTATCATAACCCGGGTGCGTCGTAAGACATGTTTACCATATTATTATTATTTTACGCGTGTCGTTATTGAGTAGGTATACATATAGTGTGATTGTAATAGTCGTAAATCGGATATTATATTTGAAGATAACATATTATTATTATATTCAAAATAGAATTATTTAACACGATAACTTCTTATTAGAATAAAATACGCGTAGTACGTTGTTATCAGAGCGAAACTTATAGGTAACTATAATAATAATATTGTGGAACGGATTTAAGTGTAAACGCGGTTCAAGAAAAAAGCAAAACTGTCAACATGTGTCTGTTGATGTTTGACCACTCGAATTACTACCACATGACGAGCTTGAAGTGTTGAAAAATTAAACACATGCCACATAAAAAAAACTATTTGTATACTATTAAACACGTCTAACTATCCAAGTATAAAATACACAATATCAACAAAAAAAGAGCGGCTTACATCACCCTATAATAGAATCTTATTGAACATTTTCAATCGATTTCCCCTATCTTGGCCGAGCTTTAGATTGTATTCCATTTATTGGCAGTACAATGTATGACATACAGTTTGGACACTGACATTAGATAAATAACGTTCGCGAGTTTGAAATAACATAATACTAGTATGATCGTAATAGGGAAATAATCATAACCTAAACTAACCCACTACACACTATGATAATTGCATTATTATTATTATTATTACTTGAAAACTAATTGAATAATATTATTGTGTTTACATACATGAATAATTAGAAATAATTAATTTAAGCTTGAAAAAAACGCATAGGTGAACGTCATTTAAAACGTTGATTATAATTTTATGCATTTCGTTGTTAATTAAAACAAGTAATAAATGAAAAACTGCAGACTGTTCGAGTTTCATGAACGAAATGTATAAAACTTATATTTGCTACGAACGTATGCAACACGATAAAAATAAATCTTCTAAATGAATTATAATGGTTCGTTTTATGAAACTACTACTCCCTACCGAACCCACTGCGAAACATTGGCTAATAGGTATGAAAATAATTTTAAAATAAGATCTTCTGATGATACAAACTACTTAATTAATAATTTAGATAATGTTTAAAAGTTCTAGACCACACACTGCGCCAAAAGGCATACCGAATAAAAACGTGGAAGTTAAAATAGACAGAAGTGTATTTTTTTTTTACGTCTGTTGGCAGCTGCAAGAGCATGGGCCGTAGAACGATGTTTAAAATTCAAATTTGTAAATTTCATCTTAAACCGAAGTCTAGAAGTTAAAAGGCCGATACATTATTATAGTTAATGTCAGTGTCAGAGAACAAACTGATGAATGGGTGATCTCAAATGTCAAATTTGTATAGGATATAATAAACAGCTAAGGTACAGTGCGGAAAGTCTGAACTTGAGTACTTGCATCAATGTAGGATCACGTGACTTTTCCATTTAAACAAGTTAGTGAAAAAAACACCGAGTAAGTATATTATGACAGTGTTAAGGAATAGGTTTTAAAATTTATAGTATTATATCTAAAAATATTAGATATTATGTTATTTTAGACATGGGTTTACTTTAGGAAAAAGTAGTATCGTTGTATGAAGTGTCCATGCCATGATATATAATATAATAATGTTGCAGTAAATGTGTGATCAACAATATTAAACAATGGGCATGATTGTAGTTATTAGAAAATATGTTTGATGGGTTAACCGACTTCGGGGTGTAATGTATGTAGGTAGTAAATATATTTATGTTTACGCATGTATAGTTATAAATAAACGCACATCCATAAAAATACAGTGGTTGATTTAACTTCAAACCACGATGTTCAATATCTATGAGTTAAATCAACCACATGGTATTTTATATCAACCACGGTAAAACATTGACTCAGCGCACAGTGTTGAGAAAATTATAACATTCATAATAATATCCGAAATTGGTTAAATTTAAGAAGTTGTAGATATTCAATATAATATAACACCAGTAGTTTAATTGACTTTGTTGTTTTAAAACATGAGCTAAATGCATTAACAATTAAATTTGTCGTTGTTTCCACTCTAAAATAATGTTAAATTACTCATTCGGAGGGTTATTTTTAAGAAGTATTTCATTGCATATAATATGTACCTAGCCTTAAAATTTAAGTGTTATTTATTTTTCTAAAGTTTTTCAAATTTGTTTTTAATTTTATTAAATTAATTTCAAACCACAACTTTTTAAATGTTTAGAAAAAAAATATTATTTTGAACCTCTCTACTTCACAAAAAAAAATTTTACCTACCTAGTACCTATGCCACTGAGCCCTGGCAGTATTAGGTATAGTAGTCAAAATGTAAGCAAGTTTTTACTTTTTTCACAAACTCAAAATGTAGTTACATTCGGAGTTACAATAGTTTTCAAAATTTTGGTATATTTTATACCAGGGGTGGCCAAACAGTCGATCGCGATCGACTGGTCGATCTTGGACGATTTCTAAGTCGATCCCCATTGTTAGAATTTTTTAATTATTCTTAAATATTTGCAATTTAGTAGATACACTTATTAAATTCATATGTTTCGGATTAACCTGTTAGTGTGAAATGGTATTTTCTCACATGAAATTTATAATTTATAGAAGCTGAGTAGGTTAGTTTTAGACTTTAGCACAGCGTCTTCGCTTGGTCATGTTATGCAATGACACACTTCTACATCAACAGTAAAATGTTAATACATTTTAAAATTACTTAAAAATATAAAACATTAACATGAAACATTCATTTTAGATAACTTAACACTTTAATTTTATTATTTATATAAGTATGTTTATTATTAATAATAAATAATTTTTTTACATTAGTCGATCCTAAAGAAAAAATATACCCTCAGTAGATCTTTATCAAAATAAGTTTGACCACTCCTGTTTTATACCAATTCAAACACAGTCTACTGTAGGGAGGTAGGTTATGCGTTAGAAAGGTAATAAGAGGTTTACCATAGGCTGCGGTTTCGATTCTTTGGAGATCACAGTTTTTATACTTCTATACTTACTAATTAATAAGTATAAAAATATAAAAGTAATTATACCATTGGTCTGGGTCTTGGGATTGTTTTAACCACGTCAAAGTCTCAATTTAATACCATTTAAAAATGTCAATGTTTTTAGCCATTTCTACAATAAAGTTTCAATTTGAAACCAATTAAAAAAAATACATTTACAATATTACGAAAATTAATCTCACACCGTTATAATATCTTAAAATAGCACTTTTTGTATCTGTCTTAACAATAAATTTGGACCCATTTTAATAATGATGAATAGTAGTAAAATTAACATTTATTCAAATTTAATTTGCAGAGATCAGCTTTAAATGTTTGATTAACCAGCTGCAGTATTAAATAGTTAGGTACATGGCATTGTAGGTTATTTACATTCATAATATTATTATTCCCAATATTATATTCATTATTAAAATAGAATCGTCGTTTGGGCGATTATTAGAGGACAGGTTGGATAGGTACGCAGTGTGTGACAACTCGCATAAGGTAAAAAATAAAAATAACATTTCCAATCAGTCAAAAGAGAAAAAAATAAACATTGAAACCTATTGCAACTATATTATTATTATCCATACGATACCAAACACAGTGCGTCTACGTCTCTGTGTTTCGACATTATCTATACTTGTTCGGTCGACAGCCGTCGACCACAAATCATGTCCATATATATCTACGGGCTACGATGATAATATACTACACATTCCTAACGACAGCATAACAACATTACATTAGCAGTTAGTAAATTATTATTAATATACATACAATATATGTTATAATATACATATAATATTATGCAATATGCATATTAGGTGAAGGCACTGTTTCATTACCTGATTCGAACGCGAGATGAACCGTTCGGCCGATGGAATATCTAAACTTCAAGGAAACACACTAAGCTACTATACATATTAAAATTTATTTTGTATTATGCTTTTTCATATTTTGTTCTTTGAATATATTATTTCAGTATTTATTATAATATTATTTATTTTTTGTGTCCGAAAATTAATTTGGTTAAGTGATCTATGTATTTTGAAAGTTAGGTACCTATTAGACTTTATTTTTATTATTCTAAAAATAAGGTATACCAATGAGGAATTGGATTTTATGAAGAGAACATGTTTTGTACTGCTGAAGTACTATTTATTTACAAAAGATGTACGATACCATCAGCTATCCTGTGGACTTGATGAAATAATAAGTGTTTACTATTGAATCCAAATTGAGTTTCTAAAATTATGTTTAGAATTTTGTGTTTTGTAAGTACATAATATTGTACAATCAAAAATGAAAAGTAAAAAGAAAAGTATCGAAATGTGTAGTTATAGGTTTTTTCTAGGTTTAGACCCAATGCAGCGTGATCTACTCAAAGAAGAGTTACACTCAAAACATCTACACTGCAGAGTGACTTCCATGAATTTAACTTTTGGAGTTATTCTAATAATATAAATAGCTTGTAAATTATTGCAGACATTTATAGTGTTAAAATTGTTAAGTCTCAGTTTCCCTGAGAACCCGTTTCACACAAGTCTCACGAGTCAACCGAGCAAGTTGAACCCTGAAATTATCCACTTGAGGTTTCTGGGAGATAAATTAATATTTACATACAGTATTAACTATCTACATTTATAGCTTGAGTGAATAGGATGTGATAACTGAATATGATAGTAGCCTTCGTTTTACAGACGTACAACATACCAAATTTTCGTTCAACAAAATTAATTTTATGCCGACAGTTTTAAATTGACAGTAATACTAAAAATAACGACACCAAATTGATTTGGCTGAACAAAAATTTACTATGGTATATATACTATATATACTGCGATGGTACGAGTTTGGAAGACGGCTACAACAAATGCGGGCATCACGTCCTCTGAAGCATTTAATTCGACAAGTTGTCTAATGTGTACTTAACAAATGAGATAGTTGACTTAGAGTTTAGTTGGAATCAACTTATTTACAAAAGTGACTTCAATTAGGTGTTATACTTCTATTACAGTGGAAAAGAGGATGAAGGAAGAATGTAACGATTTATTTTCATTTTGTTTACTTTTAAAAATGATTCATTATATATCTACAGTTTCTAAATTAACGAGTTTGGATGTTTTTTAACTTTTTTATGGTGATCGGAATACATCAAATAATATGTACCAATAAGAACGCATATTACCATTAACGGTATTTGATACTCTGTGCATGTGAAATGGGCACATCGGATTTATTAGTATAGGTAGCTTAAATAGAAGGTACCTATAGAAAGATAAGCCATCTAGGCGAATATTAGTAAAATACTAAAACATAAAATAGTACCATTAAAGTTCAAACCATTTCTTGGGGTATTCGATAACATTTCGTAAAAGCTATAACAATCCATACGTCTCAAATAAGACATGCCAGAAATGTATAAACCATACACAATATCATTATTGATGGTATCAAAATTATTGTTGGTCACAAAATATTATAAACGTTTTGTATTGTTATTTTTAGATTCTGAGTGGTTTTACAGTGGTGATTATTTTTTTTTATCATTTATACAAAATTTCTACCAGAAGGAGTACTTGGATTTCAACATATAGTACCTTATCTTTAGAAAATTAGAACGAGATGGTACTTTGGAGAAGTCATTTTTCGATTTTCTCAATAGTTATTTAATGTCACGGGAAAAACACCGACAAATTACGAAAAACCGCTAAAAATTGGATTTTAATATCTAATGGTTTGTTTATCACTATAGAAACGAATAAAAAATTATGATATTATAATATTATAATATTAATTCAACTTACAGGATATAATAATTAATAACAATATAAAATATCCAGACTGACAAACCGTCTCCGCTCAAAAACGTTTTTCTTATACAATGATATTATTATATCATTGAATTCAAGTTTAATACAACCTATTGTATAGCAGATCGACGTCTACTTACCCGCTTTATTTTTTATTATTATTAATTTAACGTTCATAATAATCTACTTACATTTGAGTAATCGTTATAAACTAATTTTAATTTTTTGTTTAGAAAACCATAAAATTGGCATCCAGATAACTTACATGAAAATATGAAATTGCACTATTTTATTCTAAGTTCACTAAGTGTGAATTCCCGGTTAATTAAAATAACATTTCAAGTAGATTATTAAAGAGCAAAATTATTATAACCAACTTAATTATAAAAATAATGAATACTTTTAAGATGAATTCTAGACTTTGAGTGGAGTTTAAATTCTAAATTTAAATACTGTTACTCAATTATTATTAAAGCGTGCTACAAAATAGGTGTTATGCTGTTAAACTAATTATGTAATTTGGTTTGGCTATAATATATCAACTTCCGAGGATTGTATTTTAACAAGAATGAAATAATTAACAAATATAACATCTGGTGAAACATTTGTGCTCATATTTTTATGCGAATACAAATTAAATAATTATTAATTAGTTTTACCTATGTTGGTATGAGTTACCTACATAATAAGACTTGAAACATGGTAAAGTATCGTAAATTAATAGTTATTCTGGTTATAAAGAATTATGGATATCGTTGTTACATATTTTAGATCAAATATGTTTAGAAAAATAATGTATATTCAAATAACATGAATGAAATTAGATAATATGATGAATTTCAAACAAATTGTTGATAGGAACAACGCAGAAATAAATTAAATTGTTTTCAGGACCTGAAAAGTTTGATACAAAAATCTATAGTCAGAATCATACTAATTAACCTTATTAAAATCTTCCTCTCCGTTTAAATAATATACATTAATTCATTGTGCTTTATTGACAGATAGAATAGTTTAAAAGTATTTTAGGAATTCCAATACTCCATGTTTAAGTAAATTATATTTCTATATACATAAATGATCCATTACTATTACATGTAATGTAAATCTAATGATTTTTTCACATTTGATAAAATTACTTTATTGTTTATGCCCCGACATATTATTCTATAGTAGGTATCTAGTTAAAAAAAAATATTTGCAATTATTATGTAATAATTCAAATTACTTTCCACATTATTTACAACATTTAAAATTGCATTCGATTACTTTAGATTACAAAGTTCGAGATGATTTCGCTCAAACTAAGAAACAACGCAGACGCCATTTGTGATTCACATTAACAATGTCCCTTTAAGCTTAACCAAGGGAACAATATTGTTCCTTCTATACATTTAAGAGGGATTTCATAATATACTCACTTCACATTTAAGAAACAAGAGTGAAAGAGTAATACAAAATATGTCTATATTACAAGAGCAAAGATCATTTTACGGTAGAACGTAACGAATAAAAAGATTATATTATTTTTGTATTTTAAGTATCAATTATACTAATTGTACACTCCATTCTAATATTCTATTGTATTTCAACAGTAAAATTGTTTTGAGATAAATCTAAAATTAATTACTAGTAATAACGATAAAGAAAATTATAATGTTTTATTAAAAATATATTCTATAGAAGTCAACTTTGCATTGTGACTCTAAATATTGCTGTGACACAATTTAATTAAATATATTATTCAATATTTAATTGGTATAACATAATATTATACATTTTATTATTGTAAAATATCATTAAAATAGATTGTTGGTAAATACTTCTTAAAATATGTAAGTCATTAAGATATAGAATTAATTAACTTACAATCGGAATAATAATTTAATAATAGTCATTTTAAATATAAATAGCCTATCATTTAAAATCACTCTTTGTGGATTTTTTTTTTCAGTAATTATTGCAGTTAGCCGTTTCATTGTGGTATTCAATGTGTAAGACTCTGTCAAATAAATTATTAATAATATTATTATCAATAAATTGGGAGCTGTACCTTTTTTTTTTTTTTATTGAACAAAATTGTATTTACAATAAGTAAATGGGATGGGGATGATTAACGGGATGGGGGAAGTCACCCATTGGTGACACCCCATCAGATCTGTACCTATAATGTAAACTCGACTATTAGAATTATAAAGATCTTTTAAAGCTGTTCTCGGTTTATTTCGATATTTTTTTTTACAATTTAGTGAAAAGATAACTTATTTAAAAATTAAATGTAAAAGCAGCCTAACTTTCAAATCTATTGGATTGGATTTTCATAAAACTCCAATATATTTGGTGGCCACAAAACGTATTTTCTGAAAATAAAATAATAAATATAATATTTGCAATAGGGTTTTGGATCTAAAACTTAACTTTGTAAAAATAAAATCAAAGGACAATTATTTGAAATAGTAAAATTAATCCTTTAAAATATTTTTACCAGATCACGCGATTTACTTATCATCATTAGCGATCTTCATCGAAGTTATCGCGTGTTATTAATTAATTAAAAGTTATTTAATGCCATGTAGAGGTGACCTGGCAGCCGACTTCCCGGAAAATAAAAAACCCGAGACCACTAAAATAAAATCTGCTTTCATTACAACCCAAAACGCTGATTTTAAATTTTAAAAAAATCTGAAGATAGGAAAAAACAACTGTCTTCAACCTCAAATACCTTTATAATCTAAATGATAATAGAAATGATAATAAATGTACAGAATATGTCTCCGTATCTACAACATAATTTTACAATCGACAATCACCCAATACGATTGATAACGCTATAAATATCGATTCGAACGATAATTTTATTGCTAAAGACAACATTGATAGCGATATATATTAAAACACCAGGACGCTCCTCTGATAAAAATTCTCTCGTTCATCGCCACCCCATCCCCTCCACTAGATGACTTTGCACAGACACACAAAACACAACGTTGATCTATATCTCAAACACCTTGACTCTCGAACATCAATATCCATGGTATTATTATTATTATTATTATTATTATTAATTAGCTTAAAGGTACCGATATTACCTATATTTCAACCGGTTCCTGCCACCCGCTAAAGTTTAAGGTAAAATAAAACAGAATATATTATATAACTTTTGCATTTTTCTCACATTTTCAGTATTTAGTGTAAATACTGTATAGTCCATATTATTAACACTAAAGTAATTTAAACACTAGGTACTTTATTTAAAGTTAAATTATCTATAAAAACATAAAAACCACTATATAGATACCTCGTATATTTTTTCTTATTAATTTGCCACAAAATTAAACGTGCTGCGTTTAAATATAAACATATTATGTAAAAATGCGTTTTGCCAAAATAATTAAGTGTAAAAATAAAACTGAATGTCGTCCAATAAAATATTATTCGCGTGTTTTACAATAACTTGAAAGGAATAAAATGTTATTATTTTATATTTGTCTATAAAATATATTTATTTCGTGTAATGAACTATTTGATAATGCTTATACAGAAATAATCTTGCGATATTCGAACTTACCAATTAAATTATGTGTATGCAGATTCCATATCAAATATGATAACTAAATATCAAATTCTTGTTATTAACTTCTTTGATAATTAAACATTTATATATTTAAATAACTACAACTATTACCTCCTATACATAATACATATTATATGCATTGTAATTTAATTGAAATTATAAAAAGTGTTATTTATAGAAAAAGTCGTAAAAATTATTTCATCTTAATTTAGTGTCCAATTTCTGTCATCAGGGCGTTAATAAACTTTGTTCACACCAACCGTGGCTTTATGAGCTTAATGAGCTCATAGCCTCATCTGCGTGATTTATCAGTGAAAAGCAAGCAGGTATTATCAGCAAATGAAACAACTAATCCATCAACATTTAAATCACTAAACAAATTAATATATAATATAAACAAAATAGGGTTTAGAACACATCCTAGAGGGATATCCAATGATACTTTCTTGACCTGTAACATAATTCATTCTAAACATTTTTGTATGGATTGGAATTCATTTTAAATTTTAATAAGCATCTCCCAATGTTCCAATTAATTATAAATAACAAATGCAAGTTTAATAAGTATTAGTCCTCTTTATAACATCTGAATATGATCATATTTTAATGTTGTTGTTAGGAGAAGAAAATATTAAAATAATTCAATCCAAAAACACTTTAGCTGGATTATTGCATAGTAAGTGTACTGCAGTAGGTATCTAATTAGTTACCTACTCAACGTGCATGTTTTAAAATCATTCGGAGGACTTCATCGATTCGAAAATTCCCCTTCGAAAATTATAGTCATATCGCAACGACGTGTCCAATACTCCAATTTAAAATTATATATTATTACAAAGTGCGTGGGCGGAGGCGTTGAGAAGAGCTTGGCAAGCTGCATTTGATAGAATGATCAATGCGACAAAGAACCAAGAAAGTGATATGAATGAGGATGAGTGGTAATAATGGTTTAGATATAATGTATGCAAGAGTCCTTGAATCTCAAAACAATAATTGTTCATGCAGTAGCAACATTAATAATAAAAAAATAATGAGAAATGGTTCAGCAAAAATACTGTTAATTTTTATCAAAATCAAATGGAACTTGCTTGTATATTATTATTATTATTTATTGTTTTTCCGTTTTTATCAAATGCTTTCAGTATTATAAAACCCAAGCAATGATGATAGAAAAATGTTTTCCAAAATATTGGAGAAAATTACACGTCATCACAAAAGTGAGATTGCTCTCAACTCCCTGTGCAGTCTGGTGTCCCTTAAAAAAGGAAAATTGTAAGTCATCGTTGGGTTTTGTTCACAGTTACCTACTAAAGACCTTTTAAGTTCACCGTTTTAATTTATGGAGTGGGCCAAAAGACCTATTACCTATCCGTTATTACAAATTACTAGGAATCAATCGGAACCTATACAGTTTGGGTTTCCTTTATTGGCTATTACGCTTACCGTGTTTTGTCAAATAGATGAATGTACAATATAGATTGGCTGGTTATATTTAGTTGCTTTTTCGTATATTATTCGCCAGTAATCGAAACGACGTGGTATTTTTGCCAAATGAACGATCGGTGACTAACTGATAGCAATACGATGTTGTGCTTTATCACTAGAAATACTTGACTATATCCATGAGAGGTGTATCATATGTGATGTAATTTAAAAGAGTGTTCGATAAACGTGGTGAAAATAATTAGTATCAATGATAAAAAATTATCAGTGTTCGACGATTTGACAAATGGTAAGCGTTCTAGTGTTGGAAAATAATATGTGATTGACTTAACCCTATTACATTAATCTAAATTATTAGAAAATATAACATAAATATAAACTATAATGCTTAGTTTAGTATATTATTGGACTTGAAACCGAGTAAACAACTTATCTTTTTGAAGTAACAACGTGGTTTGATCTTAAAAGGTTCAATTCAGTTCTCGGAATGTTAAGTTCTCACAGAATAATATAATGCAATGTACCTACAATAGTTATAAATGTATAATAATTATATAATAATTATATAACTATTATAGATATAATATCTTTGAAAAATTAGAGTTAGTAGCAGCTATATACTTAGGTAGGCACTGCTTTATTATCATCGAATAGAATATAAATCTAATACCGTTATCGGAAGACAAATGTGGAAATATAGACTACCTACTATGATTTACTATTATGTATCAGCCCAATCGCTCTATACGAACAAAAACAAAATATATTTATGTATTTTAGACGCGAAAAAAGGCACTTATACTCACTCCGCTAAATAAAAAAAAATCTCCTCGAGAATGATATGAGCATCATTCGTTTCTGTATAACACAATAGTTTGTTGTACGTCGTCGACCGAGCACGTTCGACTGTATACGATTCGTTGGCGGATTTATCGACGGTCCGAGTATAATAATTATACGAAATGATCGGCAAAAAGGAGGAGCGATAACGATTATTTACGCCGTCTGTGCCGTTGTGAGGCAGACAATATAATATATCTATGACCGGCGCTACGGCCGCGAATAAAGATATATATACAATATGTGTGTACTCCTTAAATTATTATCGAACGATTGTAAGACGTGTGGGCTCGTGTGTGAGCATCCGTGTAATACGAACGGCCGTACGTCAATGTGGTTTTAAAAAGGGGCCGTTTTCGAAAAAGTTCCGATCTTTGCGATTCGCGTGTGTTTGGCGGAGGTTGTTTCGTATATTTTATTATTTTTTGGCACCGGCAGTGGCGGGACTGTCCGTTTAACAAAAACAAAAACAACAACAACAAAAACGTCAACAACAATGACGACGAAGAGCGAAGCACGTTTTATACTCATTGCACGAACACGCAAACTATATACACACGACGGCCATTCGTTTTACCGGACGGTGCACTGTAATTTTTTCTTTTTTTTCTATTTTCTTTTCTTTTTTTTTTTGTCCCTAACCCTGCTGTAACCTATATCGATCGGTTTTCAGCCCATCACCATACACGTTGATTTCCCAGTAGTGCGTATATAGTTTTCAACCGAAGATCGTAAAGTCGATAGTATAGCTAGAGGTAATACCTATATACTCGTAAAAAAAGCGCATGCAATCGACGACAGTAATTTCTGTAAGCGATGACAGTATATAGATTTGATACGATTGTGAAACATCTTTCACTGCAATATGCGTTTGTGAAGAAATTGAAAAAATGTACTTTTAATTGATACTCATACTTGTAATCTTTTAAATAAGAAACACTTCAAAAATCAAAAATGTCAAACACTTATAATAGCTTAAATTTATTCAAAACTCAGTCGATTAATTCGAGTTCTTTTGATTTGTATTTTTTGAGTAAAAACAAAATTATTTAACCGTAAAATGATTAATTTACGTTTGAATAACGCGACAATTTAAATTTCAATCGTTTATGAAAAATTGTGAGTACGTATTTTTGATATTTCTAATTGCTGTAACAAATTTTTATAAGGAAGTTGTATCAAATTTTAAATTTTTTTGACTAACAAACAAAAATGTATTCAACGTAAATAAAAATAAAAGTAAAGAGAGTTTAAAATGTCAAATGTATATAAGGTACCTATATAGCACAGAAAGCTACCAAATATTTTGAAAATTATAGTTCGTATCTAGAAAATGTTAGTATAAAATATATTTGCTGAAAATCTCTGGTAATTTTAAATGATTTTCACATTAACACTATTTTGGAAAATATTTTTCTGGAAATTAAATATTTTCCGCCCTCTTATGATATTATAATATTTATACATATTATATTATACGAGTACATAATATACCTATAGGTATATCATGAACATTATTCGTGAATATTAAACATTTTTTTGCAATATACATTATTATTTATTATAATATAAGTACCTAGTATTAAACACACTGACGTACTGATTTTAAAATGATATTAATAGTTCTTAGGTCTGCAGTATAATAGTTATACCTACTTCAAACTTGACAAACGATATTATACGTGTCTGACCTACTGCAGCGGTAATATATTATCTTTTTTTTTTTTTTGCACCGCGAATAAAGTCCAAGTCTCACTCTCTCGCCCCACATCTCTCTTTATAAATGGTGATGATGATGATTATAATAATAATAGTATCTTAGATATTTTACATCAGTTATCTGCGGACTTATTATTACGAGACACTTTTTTTTTTTGTTTTGTTTTATTGTTTTGTTCCAGCGGCGTAATGCGAGTAGCTGAATAATTCTCTCTCGGAATTGCTAATGCTCGCAAAAGCCCCGGCGAGATCGAAATTCATTGCGCGCACCGAAAGTCCGCGTTGCACGTGATTTATATCTCGCATTATTTTTAGGCCACGATTAGTTGCAACGTGTACAAGACGTAGGTGTGTGCACTGTTTCTCAACGCGAACGCCGCTGACGTTTTCATCGTCGTAAATAACAATTAAACATCAAGACTGCATTGAATCCTGTATACGGTTTAGGAAAAAAAAATTAACGGTATAATATATTTTACTTAAAAATATATATACAGGGTGGTGTTTCACCGCAAGCGCGCCCACCTCCTCTTTTCTCTGGTTACGCAGTTATTCAAAATCTTGGAATTTTGAAATACTTAAAATACTGCTTTGAATACTTACAATATGTTAAGAATGCCTGAGATTTTCTTTACCACTTCTTAGACTGGTGCTTCCAGTAGTTATACGAACCCTTTTTTTATCAGCATTTAAATGTATATCTATTTTTACCGTAAATATTTTTATTGAGTACCTACTTATATATTTTTTTATGAAATGTTTATGTAGGTTAATCTAAATTGAAATTCAAACAAATAGTTTCTGAGTTATTAAAATTTATATTCCAATATATAGGATAATAGTCTTTAAAAAATATAAAATAATTAAATATTGAAACAAATATTGAATCGAATATGTTATATACTCAGACAATTTTTACAAAATTATATATCTTTGATAGGTTAATATTAATTACTATAATTTCTAAATCATCACACCCCTTATTATACGTCTTACATTACTTGTATGTTATAGAAAATCTCAAACATTTAGAAAGATGGTCATTATAAGTATGTTTGATAGTTCCAAAATTCAGATTTTGAATAATTGTATTATTAAAAAATTAAAACTTTCGGTCACTGAAAATGCTTGGTGGATCATCCTGTACATAACATTACAAGTGTATAGGAAATATAGTTGAGAATATAAATCATATAAAATATAGGTAAATAACAAGAACGCAGCTAAAACGCATTTCCTTAAATAACAGTATATAATAATGTTTGGTTTTCGGCTCCTTAACGTTTATACTTGAACGTTTTGAACCATATGGTGCCTAAATGGTGCATTTTTTGAAGATCGTACATGTTATAGCTTCCATAGCGAGATAGAGAGTAACATCCCTAGTCTTTCATACACTCCAGTCCAATGACGTGATATTTAGTGTATTGTTTTAAATTTTTTTTTTTTACGAATGTAAAATAAAATCTTCTACTTATTTCTATTTTTGAGCATTCTGTAGTGTCTCCATGAATTGAGTTTTCAACATTTAATTTCGCTGTATTCGAAGGCCGTTGTTTAGTTTTTAGTTAACATAATTTTGGAAACCGGCAATGTAGCATTTTTTTATATATATACGATTAGTTTTAACCTATCACGGAATAACAAAAATCATAATTTAATTGGCCAATAACGCTTATTCGCCTAAAATATTGAGCAAATAATAAAATAAAAATAAAGTACAACTATTAGAATATTTAACAATTGGGGTGTGTACAAATAGTACACGAATATTTTTAGGCTATCTCAACAACATAACATATAATAATTATTAATTTTAGTTGTTTTAAAAAATATTTAAATGGTATAAGTACATAATATTAAGCTGAAACGTGCAATTGAAAATATATTTATCTGATTTTACAATAGTTTTGTTACTCCAATATTTTTAGCGTAATTTTCGTCGGCGCAATCGACATGGGTCGTTTTTCCATGTATTTTTAAAAGACTACAATTTGAGTTTTGATACTTACACGTGTATCTACTTTTACAGATTTTTCTCCACCGTAACGGAAATACGGGTCAAGTTTTAAAAACTAAATTAGTTTGTTCACGGTGAAATATCCCGGCAACATATTGGATACTAATAAAATCTACTTTTACACTTCCCATCGTTTAGTCCACGCTGCGATGATCAATATTAACAACGCATATTACATGGTGGAAGAGAAAAAGAGAATATAATATGTTTGGAAACGATTTTTCTGGGATCACATAATATTATGCACACCGATATTGTTTCTGAAATTACCTTCGGCAAGTACTATCATGGGGGTAAAAATAAAAATTATTCATTGACAAAATTTTAAACTAAAAATTTAGTACATTAGAAAAAAAACCTATACTTTCTACTTTTGTATGATAATAATTAATAATATTACAATACATAATATACATTTACAGTGTATTTTTGTTTATCTTCTGGATGCCTAAAAGTACAAAAAAATTATTGGACGTTCAAATAGTTAATCAAAATGCAATAATAAATGTATCTGAGTATATAAACCATAAAGATAGTTTGTGGATTTTTTTTTTTAGACAACTTTAAGTAAATAAAATACAGTGGAACTTCCATATAATTAACTTTCATTTAACAACATTTTCCGTTTAACGAAATATTTTTGAGAACCAAATCAAATTAGAACTAAATTTATTCAATTCTATTTGAAGAAATTCTCTATAATACGATTTTTTTTTATGACCCAAACTTCGTAGTATGAAAGTTTCACTGTATCTCCCTTTTTCCATTCAACTATGTTCATCTTGTATTGGTAAGTTTTTGCTATACCTACCTACCTTGTAGTTATACATAATATTTAATGATTTTTATGCGTTTTAATAATACAGTAAAATATTATGATGGCACTGTGTCCTGAAATGGTAATTAACTACACCACCGTCGTGAGTTTGTCATTTTTTCCGGTATCTCATTCTCATAATAATAAGTATGATATATTAATTATTCTATATTAAATATTTCAATGTACCCCAATAATTAAATTGGGCCACCCATTTGCAAATCAAGTGTTTGAGTCTAAATGACTGACCAATAAATGTCCTTACAACTTGACTTTGCAAACCAAGTTGTAATAATATTTTAACATCAACAAAACACAGATCACTTAACCCTAGGCACAATGGAAGTAATTTAATTAGACAAAACAATAATGACTTTAAGGTTAACCTTATATTTAATAGACAATAGACTTAATGTCTTAATATGATAAATATACATTGCACGTATTTTGCATTTATCAGCTATCCGTTGTAATTAATAGTATGTAGCAAAATTTTTGGGTTGAACATTTTTATTTTTACTATATTATAATAATCATAATACAAAATTCAAAACAGACGTAATATTTTTCTGTATAAATAAAACAAAATTTTGCATTTTTCAAACCCAAGATCTCGTGAACTACCCGTCCTATTTATTTGAAATTGTCCATAAATATTCATTAGGAAGGTCAGTAATTACATGAAAAACACTCAATGTACCTTCCGCGATCAGCATACAACGAGACCGAAGTTCGTGACTCGTTTCGCTCTCTAACGGATTAATCTATATAAATTTAATAAAATGTTGAATGATGTTGAATGTTGACCCGTCCTATTTGGTTGACATTTTTAATTAAAACCAAGACATTTAAAATAGAGTCATTTTCACTTCTCATAAATTTAATTAGAGGCTTGATATTTCACAGAAAAGCATACATATATTCCATAAAATACTTGACATTTCTCTTAAAAAAAACATAAAATATCATATTGAAGCATAATATATTAGAAAAGCATAATCTCCAATATAACACTACACAACTATAATTGTATCTATGACATTTCCTATTAATAAACTGATATAAACAGGTGCAATAATAATTTGTAAGCAAATTATCCACGTTTCAGTAAGTCATAGAAAACCGGATATGGTTAAATTAAAATATGACAACTTTATAGACCGTCAAAGGCGACTACTTTGTGCTATGTATAATAATAATAATAATACGTATAAAATACAAATATTAAAAATATATATTATTAACATATTCAGACCAAAGACCCCAAGAATTTCAGTTATTTGAGTCACAACATTTAAATAAGTCAAGACCGTGAGAATAATGGATCATAAATACTAATATAAAACAGTTTTTAATAAAAAATATCATGACTTATTCAGTCAAAAACGTTATTTAAATGTTTATAAACGTATATATTATTTTCAGCAGGGGAATGTCAGAATACGCATAGAAGTGTAGAACTTGTTAGTACAGTATGTCGTCCAATAAGTTTTCTGAAACGAGCATAATATAATACAAGCACACCGTACCTAAAATAATAATCAAAAATCTAATTTTAAAAATGACTTATGATATAATAACTTATAAAATACTAGATTCTGTAATAATTTAAATTTATAACGATAATCCGATATTTTATTATGACTGATCTACAAATATATTCTAGCTATACAAATATTTTACCTAAAATAATAACTAAAAAAAAAATTTCAATATAAATAAAGTCCAAAGTCATATAACTTATAAAATACTATATCCTGCAATAATTAAAATATCTAACAATAATCCAATATTTGAAATATTACTAATGCTTAGAAATATTTTACAATGTGAATCAAAAGAATTACTAATATCCCGTTTAAAATTCATAAAACCAAACCAAATATGCATTCAATTAATTTACGTTAAAACAAAGCAAAATACATTTCTATATTTTAAATAATATTTTTTAGAGGACTATCGAAGTCATCCAAATTATTCAAATACTTTTTCTATAATGCTAGAAATTTAATCACGAAATTAAAATTAAAATTATATATTCTGTTACCTAATACTTGTAATATGTTAATAATTTATGAAATTTAAGAGAAAACTAAGACCATATAAAAATAAACTAAAGTCAAATTTGTTGTATCTTTTGCGGTTATTCGTACATCAGTCGCACATCTAACATTACACTATATTTATAAGATAATGTTAAAGTAATTTTAGTTTTAATTTATTGTATTTATTGGTGCCATCGATAACTAAACATATTTATTCGTAAAAAAAACACACACAACCACAGTCCCTAACCACCAAACAATAACAACATATAATTGTCTTTTTTTTTTCGTTTTATATTTAATGTTTATGGTGTTTCCTTTATCATGTTTTAAAATACCCTATTAGAAGTTTTTTTTAAAACGATATAATGGCTACAATAGAATGGTACAACACTGATTTTAAACACTAATTCCAGGTTGTTCAAACGCCCATTAGAGTTAAGCGGATCCTTAAATATTTAAATGGCTCTTAATCATCAAATTGTGACCCATAATAATCAGACTTTAAATTAACAGTATTCCTTGCAAACCATATGATTAAATGGTAATTTCACAAGTTTATGCCAATAATTCGTATGTAACTATTCAATATTTTTATAGCGTTCTTTTGCGAATTTCAAGGAAAAATATTTATAAATGAAGTTAAGTTTCGCAAACCATTAAACAGTATTTTATAGAGTATCGATAATGTATTAACAATATACCATTACACTTTTAATTATAATTCATACATAGATAGGTATAAGTACTAAAGTACACTATTATAGTATTATAATGAGAATTATTATGAACCTATTTTTATGTTGTGTATTAATACAAAAAATACAGTAAGGTACTTACCTACTTTTCTTAAAACTTTATGTTTTATGTACAACCAAATTGAATGTAAATATTTTCATTATTATACTTCTTGCTATTAGGTACCTACGTAGAAATCTTTTTTTTCCTTACATAAGTATAGGTACTTATGACTTAAGTTAACTACTAAAACACATAAATAAAAATGTTAACCCGCTATTTAACCAATTTAATATTATTATATAATTTCGAGTTTTAATTAAGAACCCATAATGTACAACTTCATAAATTAGTAGATTTTTTTAACTCATTAAAATCTTTTTTTTATGAAGTACCTACCTACTTTAATACAATTGAAAAAAATAAAAAATATATACGAAAATAATTACTGAAAATAAGAGATGAATTCAATACAGTAGCTCAAATTGTATTAATAAATACCAAGAACGGCGTGTTCGTAATTATATTTGCATTTATTAATTTATAAAGTTTTTATTTGTATTCCAATAGTACGTATATACCTACGATAATATTATAATAATTTCAATGCTATTGAAGTGATATAATTGTTTTAGCTTAATTAACGAAATTATAAAAAATAAAAACACATCTGTAGTATTTCACAACTAAACAGTTTTGTTCTTGGAAACTATTATGAAGAATATAGTACGCGTATGTTAGTACCTAATAGAATAGTCAATACTTAATTATTAATAATTATAATTGAAACAAGTGCCTACTATTATCTACGATGGTATACTGGCATACTGCGATAGGATTATTAACCATTCTAAAAAAAACTTGCTATTTTTTTTTAACTATCGTCAGTTATTAATCCGAGGGGCTGAAACTAATTTGGCCCCGTATGAATTAGTTATGTAAACTGTATAATTTTGGTTAATGGATGCGATCTATGCGGCGCAAAATAGCTCGTTTATAATATAGTAGACACCGATGAACTCGAAACGCGGTTATAACGCCAATTATTATTATTATAGTGTACACACGGAGCCTTCGCCGTCATCCACTGCCACTCATCCCTTCGCGTATAATGCGTGGACTTGATTGATGAGAACAATCGCATAAAATTACACGACCAAGAGTTATGTCGGATTAAGTTATCGCGTATAACCGCAGACGACCGTATAGCGGGGGACAGACCAAATCGTACTGAAATTTCGTTGTACGATCTCCACAAATGTTTTTTTTTTTAGTTCCCCGTCGATTTTTATCCCCGACTCGCTGTCGTATATAATACACCTGGATTTATCGTTTGTCACACCTATTGTTACTCGGCAGATTCAATTCACGTTTCACCATTCATTTTGGCTCGTATTTTTTTTCCCAACAAATTTCGTTTTTTTGGGGGGGGGGGCTGGGATAGGTAGGTAGGCATTCAAATTCCACAGCGATTTATAATTTTTAAATATTATGTGTAAGCTCCACAAAACATGTTGACAGCAAAATAACAATTTTCGTAGTCAATAATATAGCTGAACACGTCGTTGAACGTTTTCGTGATTATCCGATTTAAAGTGTCAATTGCATGTCAACATATTGTTGAAATGTTTTGTGTCGAAAACGGAAAGGTATTAAACACACTCGGTAAAAATATTTCGGGTATAATATTTACAGTACCTATTATATACAAAAGCGGTACTAACTCGCACCATCACAATATTATTAAAAATTAACAGTATTATAATTTATAATATATAGTTAAGAAAAAAAATCCTAATTAATTTACACTGCCGTATGTACAGCACAAACATATTTATACAAGTACATAATATTCTTTCAAGTAATATATAAGGGCATTACCAGTGCTTTGTTTTTATACCACCAACTGTAGTAAATGGCTCCTACCGGTAACTGTTTGTAAAACGCAATGGCCAGGAAAAGAAACGATTTGTCGGATGCACGTGACACGCCTAAAACCTTATCTCGAATGTTTAGGAGAGATGAATTGATAGAGTCGAATTTTTGCACGTTTAGAGATGCAGACAATAATGCATGCAAAAGATTGCAAGTTGGAAACATTGAATACGTTCCGAATTGAGCACGTACGTAATACCCTAAACGATAAAAATAAAAAGACAAATATATCGAAATTGCGGCGATTTTAAGCGATCGAATTTTTGAAGGACTCGACGATAAGACGTGATCGATAGGCATTTGACAAATTACGTGTATTATAGGTAGGTACCTATGTGTTATATCTATAATAATATAATACAATATTTAAATATAAAACAAGAAATCGATTAAAAAAAAAAAAACGGTCAAAGAGGGGTTTTTCAATAATTGAGAATTGAGAATAAATCACATTAACGCCTATTCACGGTCATGGAGTGTAAACGTGGTAATACTATTGGACGATTATATTTCGTAAGAAAATGCCAAATATTTGATTGCAATATATTTATACTACCGTGAACATAAAACACTGTAGTTATTCGATTTCGATGGCAGATGTCTGAACAGATAAGCAATTAAAAAGAAACTAGTACTTTGCCCATTGGATACACTCATTAAATTTAATACATTATACTAAATTGAAAAAAAAAAAGAATCACAGCCATTTTTTCTCATATTGAGTAGATTTGCAAAAGTGAACATTTTTTTTTTAAGTATGTAGACACAACTATTATAAATTCCTGAGTACATTTATTTATTAATATTAAAATTTTTGACAAATTTCATGATGTTCTACTATATCGTTAGGTTTATTCGAATATTATATGTAAAAAAAATATAAATTCCCGTAAAGTTTATGAAAATGAGTAGGCATTAGAACGAGATAAAACTGCAACCGCGGTGTTCTCCATTTCTGCCAACATGCATTTTCGATGATACCTGCACTTTCAACCGACTGCATTATATTATGGATCGTTTTAACTCCGATATACGATCCATATATTATGCAGATGATTTTATTTTTTATCTCCGGCTTCTGGCTGTTATCATATTATAGCGATCATAATCTGTCCATAATACAGTCGAGTCTCGATAACTCGAATTTTTTTCTTGCCCCTTGAAATGTTTGTACGTTGGTTTGAGCCGTTTGAGGTATATAACTCGAAAAATACATGAGTCGGATTTCTTTTTATTCGCCTCAAGATTCGAGTTACCGAGACTTGACTGTGCCTATATCGTTATGTTTATTCGAAAAACGAGTTCTGAAATTGGTCGAAAAGCCTCGGCTGTTCCATTTACGTCGCGTGCACTCATAACCGCGTCTCTTCAAACGGAAAATCAAACACGGATAGAACTGCTACGATTTATCATTCCCCGATTTCCCGCCTCAGTGATATAATATACACAATGTACATATTATTATTATGCACAAAGCATCCGACGGCTCGTCAAACTTCAAGTATCTGTTTTTTTTTTTATTATTCTTTCTTTTTGATTATATTACACGATAACACGTCTTTCCCCTTCCCATCGCCACACCACCATGAACTACAATCCATCGAAATCGAATTTTTTCGCACGTCATCGCCAATTTATTATAGTATTATTGCAGTATCGTCTCGACCGTACGATAATTACTTTTTCCCCGCAACTCCATGGTTACCTATAATAATATTATAAATGACGTGGTTGTTCGGTCAGATAATTTTTTTCTCGAAGTCACAAGTATAAAATAACATTATAAACATAAGACTTGCACCACTCCAATTTACTACTTGAGCCCGGCTGAACAAAGGATACGATGGTTCAGCTGCAGGTCCAGGCCAGGGTGCCCGAAGAGTTGTTTTGGGTGTTAAAATATCCACCCCCTTCATTGCCATATAATCCAAAAATATTTTAGACGAGAACCCTCCCAAGTTGTGTTCATCTACTAAATTAAAACACCCCCCTCTAAAATATTCAATCTTTAGAGAAAAAAATCACTTTTAGATACCCCGATATTAATAATATTCGATGATGTACCTAAAAAAACAGCGTACGTCACAGATCGCTCAAAAATTAAATAATGTTGCCGGGTAATAATTAACATTTTATGGCTACGTTGTTATAATAACTATATTATAATTAGAAATTTACTGATTTTCTTTCGGGTGGAAAATGTATTTTTAATTAAACATTGTAGTTAACTTACACCAATTATATTATTCGTAAATACGTGTAAAAATGTGTTTTTCAAATAAGTTCATTATGAAGACCTCGGGGTGTTGTCTTCGTCTTACTACCTACACATCGCATAATATAGCAACATTTTAAGTTCGGAAGAATCAATTTTACTCCGTTATTTTAAATATTTAAATACATTTCCTATAATCAAATTTTATAGTATGATTTACGCACAATGTACCTATATAATATACCTAAAATATGTTGAATTAAGATAGAAATATAAATTATAAAAATGTAAATGGATGTAGCGCTAATAGCAATAACCGAAAATATGATCAATAAAAAAAAAATGTGGCTCCTCAATATGGTAGTTTTAATAATTTGAATTATTACCATTTTTTTTTTTGTCTTCACTAAAATTAAATATTTCATGAATGTTTTATGACATTCTTTCAGTAAATAAATTTTACAGAATTCTAAACTCTAAATAATATATTCTTCAGTTTTTTTTGAACCGATATTTACTTTGCGATGCCATTAACAACAAAAACAGTTCTACAATTTTTCTATGGTTAATGGGCTGCAACACGATTCAGCAAAATTACGAAATTTTGTAGATTTTAAAGACCTTTTGTATACAGTATACATACATATTATATTTCATTATATTAATACACGATTTCGCAAATCAAATTTATATATATACGATTTTGCTTGGTTTTAAATACTGCAACGTTGCCATACAGAAAAACACGAAGAAACAAAACATACATTTATTATTATAATGATGTACGATTCAAGATCGTGCGCAGTGGTTTGGGGCCTCAAAATAGAAAAACCATTAAAATACAATACACTTCAATGTACTATAATTTATAATGAATGACTTTAAATATACTTTATCTATTTCCAAATATTATTTTAATTAGCCTTCTTAATATAACTATATAATTCTTCTATACGTCTGTGACTATTTGAACTCCCCTTAAACGGCTGGATCGATTTCCATAAAATTGTTTGTGTGTTTGTGTAGATTCACAAATTGGACCCTTTATGTTCAACCCCAGAGGGGTGCTCAAACAAGAATTTTGAGATGAAAATGGATAATTTTTTTGTTTATAAATAATTGCTATTGGTTACAGCTTAAAAATTATAATAGTAATAGGGAAAATAAGTATTTTTAAATTTTTTTTTTTATAATTAGGTATATGTTTTCTATTTAAAATAAATATATTTATAAAAAAATGTATATACCATAGTTGTTCTAACTATATAATAGTAATATAATATGTAACCAATAGCAACCATTTAGATAAACGTAAGCTGAATAAAATATCATATGAGAACTACCCTTTAGCTACATACGGGTGTTGAAAAAATAAGCTACAAACACCCTCCAAGTCTCAAGGATTCTTTTGATATAGCTTTTATTGAAAACGGTTCAGTAGTTTTTGAGTTTATTAACCTTCAACCAGCATCCATTTTTAGTTGTTTAACTCGACTCCATCCGTGTAAAAATGAAATAATATAAAATAAGTGCTATATAGGTGTATTTTGGTTTAGGTATACCTACCCCAGTTTACGGGAAAATTTGCGTCAGCCTACCTCGATTTGGGAACTAATTCGACCGAGATTGACAATTCACCCGCGGTCTATCCGGGTAACAAATGACAACAAAATATAGGTTTGTATTAATTTGTCCTATTAATATTATAATCTGTACATTTTAAACGATAGTAACAAAAATTTTAAAAGTAAATGTCAAAATGTTTTCTTTAATTTGCAATAAAAAAATTAAAGCAAACTTATTGAGATAACAACTCCCATCTCTTACCATATCTTCAATCATCTCTCAAGTTGGACCAAGTAAGAGACATTTGAAACATTTCATTAAAATCGGTTAAGCTGTTTCTGAGATTAACGTGATCGAACATGGTGACACGAGATTAAGATAATATCTAAAAGATATTCGACACTGATTCTCATGACTTTTAGTGTACTTTTACTACATACATTTATACGAATTATTATTATAAATTATAATCTATAAATCAATAATAATGAAAGCAAACAAATAAATGTATAATAATAGCAACTTTTCGGTAAAAAGTCATGCGTACCTACTTGTGTTGGTATATTATAAAATATAGGAAATTTGCGGAATATTGTATAATATTGTATATTACAGGTATTAAAATCTTTACGATTACGCGAATTTTCGAGATCGTTCTCTACCAACTTAAATGTAATAAAGAACGCCTGCAGGATTATCGTCCACGCAATAATAATAATATAGTAACCTAATATTGTAAAGATCCTATTTGAACGAGGCAATCGTATTATAATAATATAATATTCATAAGAGCTGGCTGACAGGCGTTGTCGAGCCGTGGCTTTTGACGGGAAACTCGTCGGCGGGGAAAACTTTTGCACGCGTTTATTATTTTGATTATTTTTAAAATATCTCAATGCTTTTCACAAAAGAACGACAAATCGGATGACGTATCATGCATCGTACTGTATATAATAATATTATTATCACGTGATATAGTCGGTATCACCGATTTTCACGGTTCATTTTATTTTTTTCGTCATGTCCCAACGTTTTCCTCTAATAAAGTATATTAAACGGGTTTATATCATGCGTGGAACGCGTCATTATGACGTACAATAATAGCTGTGCACGTATTGAGACTCGATTGTTACGTCGTCGTCGACCGTATTATAATATTATTTACTCACTATATACCTACGTCACTTGTATTAGGTATAATATTATTACTATCAATATACATACGCTCAGGAGTGCACCGATCATTTCAGAAGTAGTATACGTAAGTATTTCCATATATTTTATCTTTTTTAAATTTTAATATTCTTCTGGTAGATTTTTCAGGATTTACTTATCTTTTCCGGTAAGTACCTACTTCTTTATCGGCGCAAAGACTGTCGAAAACTATAAAATAGAATATATATATATGTACACGTTTTTTAAATTTTTATTAGCGTTCAACTTGATTTATCATGTCGGAGCACTTCCCCTCCACTCCCCTCCCCATCCGCCCAACCCGATAAGAGACGGCATAATACGATTATTACTATATATTTTTACGGTTTTAGATATTAAAAAAGCACATAATTCATACGGTCCTTTCGAAAAGAATTTCGCAATTTGTCGTTTCAGAAACTTCATTCTTCCACGATTGTTCAACGATCAGAGTGTATCTGTCTTCTGGCTGTCAACTGCCACCCTTTGTTCGATATCTAAAGCATTATTTTTCACGTGACACGGGTTTCGATAACCAAAGCCCTAATAAGGTGTACCGTGTACCACGGTTCTTGGTTATATTTTTATCGGCCATTACTTATTAGTTATTACCCATTATTTATTTATTCTATTTTATCTCGCATAATGTGCGACGTGGGTTGTAAAATAATTATGCTTGAACAGAAAACGAAATAATGATGCCCGTCGCTATAAACATATTGAGTCAAAACATTTAAGGGGATATCATCAATAGTATGGAAAAACGATATGAAAATTAATTATGATTAATGATATTATGATTTATTGAGTGGTTTGAGAGTAAAGACACCTATTATTGATATGGTACAAGAGTAGTTACTTAATCAGTACTTGCATAAAAGTCGATTTTCGATATTTTAATTACAAAACTAAATAATTAAAATACAAAAGTAAAATATCACAAGTCTAGAGCTAAATATGGGACATTGAAAACAAAATATCGAAAATCGAATAAAATAGAATAAACAAGATAACTTCTTGGTTAACTGCTCTTCAATTTGTATAATAAGTGTTCATACTATAATGTCACCCAGTAAGCTATATTTACATTTGTAATTAATGTGTAAAGTGTTGCGTTATTGGCATTCATATTATTCTGTATAGAATTAGTTAGGTATATACGACATATTTCACTAAAATATTGTGTCCTTTTAAACAAAATACTATTTAATACTTAAAATATATATTACTTATAGTAATGATTAAATGTTCTAGATCCTAATTATTGTGTTTTAGTTCCTTGCAATACCCAGCATCATCAAACCGTTGACATTTTATAATTTATGATGTTATTAACGAACATTTATGCTCGTAAAAAATGTAATATAAGTAGTTAAATCATTTTAAAATTATTATAAATGCCTCTGAATTGTAAAAGTATTAAATAAATAAAATAAAGTGAATAAATAAATAAAGTATAGTCCTCTATAATTTACTTATTTAATTTTCGTGCTTAAATCTGTCTAAATTTGAAAAATATAATATAAGTACCATGTGTAAAAACAGAAAAAATTATTTGTTGTCATCAAATTACAACAGTGTAAGAAAAGCAGACCAACCAAAAAATAATAAATATTTGCACTAGAATATCACCAAAGTCCCTGCAGGTTATACAGTATACTATAACTTATACGTACTTTTTACCTGCATAGGTTTCATTTAATATTCTAATTTTCCAATAAATATTTAGATTTTTTATTATACATCGTCATAATTATATATTCGACCACAACACCTCACCTACATTACACCTACATCACCTACATATCTAACTTTACGGGATTATTTTTGGAAGTTTTTACCAACATTTATATATAATTGCACTTAACATTATACACATTTATAACAATTTAAACTTACCCAAGGACTTCAATAAAATGCCTATTAGTGAAAATGCTATTTTTATAAATAAACATTCAATGATGCGCTCGGAGTAAATGTACGGAGACAAAGTTATGTTCACGTGTTTATTTTTCGTCTCGACTATTTTAGAGCATAGGCTAATTTTAATTATTTTAAAAACGAAATAAAAATTGTGTGAATGTCGGTCAAGTTGTTAGACAATATTAACTTTATTAGAATGATTCGTTTTTGTGTATTCGTATCAAAATTAATTATATTAAAACAAAACGTTTGGTAGGTAATGAATATTCTGAGTTGTTTAAATATTCCCCTTGATCTATCATTGCCGTTTTATTTTTTTATTTTTATAACACTCAAAATCCAAACAGTCTAATTTTAGTCTTTCCATACACACACACACATGTAGCTGTGGTATTAATTATTTTAAAGTTAACGTGGTCTGAAAATATAATGTCACAAGAAATATAACAATATTATAACTGTTAGGTACGTTAAATGTATCCAGTTAAACTATATACCAATTGTATGTTCACATACAAACGTTCATTTTGGTAGGATTTGCTTCTTACCACACAGGTAAGTCAAGATATTTTATATGTTATTGTGATTTTCGATTATTATTTGCAGCTGGACTTGAAACCGTTATTAAAAAGCAGTAACCGAAAAATAATTGTTTTGAAGTAATTTATTTCTTCTAACGTCGTGCTAAAACTGCAACAATTATTTCTTAGCTATTTATTTAATATCCAAACATCTGCAGTTTTATTAGGTACTATAATAATAATTACCAATTCGTTTTGATTTAATAATAATAAAAATATACTAATTTCGTATTTACATGTCGTTTATATACAGTATGTTTTCGAGTGGGTAGTGGTTCAGTAGACTTAAGTAAACGTATAGTGTATATAATTAATAATTATGCATCGAATAATATACCTACCATGGATTGAAAGCCTTTCAAAATGTATAGCAATTGACATTTTCACGATGTCGTCCAGGAAATATCGCATTGAAATAATCATTTCTGTCTTTCCGAATTATAATGTGTAGTTATTATTAAAAACTTTAGATTATGAATGAATGCAAGTGTTCAATATTCTCCGAAGCAGTCGTTATATTTTATAAATCGACTGCGGTGGATTGTATACGAGAACACCGTAGGATAGGATTTGATAGTAATATTTGAGTGTTTAAATGGAAAAGTTCGTCAACAAATGGCGGTAAACCCGAACGCGTGTGTTATAATATTAAACTTCGTAAGGAATCGTGTCCGATTTCGAGTTTAATTTTGCAATGCAAGCTGTATGTATATTAAGCTGTATATTATAGACATACATACTCACAAGGCGTATATCTCCAAGAATGATTATATATTATACCCATATTATATATGCCTTTAATTATGAATTTATTCGAATTAAAATTTTTTTTTAAATATTGAAGTACCTAAGTAGTAATTATATTTAAAAGTTAAATTTATGTGGGTACCTATATTTATAACAATTGCATTAATCGGGTCCATAATATAATGTTTTATAGTCTAAAATACGTAGAAATTATCATTATTCATTACAGGTATTCGAGACAGTCACTAAGGGACCTCGAACTGAAGCTCCTCTCATATGATCTGTATAATCGGCCAGTGGAGCAACCTTTCTAGAACACTTCACTACTTCAGTCGTAGTGACGTCTCGACGTGTTATTATTATGTGAGTATATATCATTTTATAAGACTTCTGTAAAAATTAGAATTTTAGCCAACCATTTTCATTTTTGAACCACTACAAGTGGCACATCATGGTCGTGGGACAACGCTTTTCGGAAGCGGTGGCTTTCATTCCACGAGTACAGCAGCCAAGTTACTGATGTGGACCATCACTTGGCCAAATACGATAAGCGACCGGCCGTGGTTTCAGTTCCACTGAAGATTATTTGTGATTTCGAGTAGAAACTCAGAGACAATCCGGATATGTAAACTAATTAATTTTTTTGAATATTTTAATATATTATACTTAAATAGAAATTCAAACTAGTTGGTTTTGTAAATTAATGTAGTAAATATTAATCCATTATCATTTTAAAACTTTGTAAAAATGGTCCGAATATATTATTAAGTATATTTATATATTAAATAATGATTTCAACTTATTATTATGACTATTTTCCTTAGTACCTAAAGTTTAATAACTGATACATTTTGAACTTTTATTTTTAATTTACATAAATTAGGGGTCATCCGTACCGAGCAAACTATAATAATTAAATTAAAATCGATCGTAATACAACCGTATCGTACCAGTATCGATCGATAACGTGCATTAGTCTAGATTCCTTAGATGTCTGTAAAAATATATTGATGAAAGTTGAATCAGTGGGAAATTGTTATGCTGGTCGCATTCTGCCGTACCTTATAGTGCCACAGAGATATATATTTTCATTGTCAGTTATGACCAGGGCTTAAAACCACTTCCAAAAAAAAAAAAACGGTAATCGGCTATTATGGTCGGTTTTCAGTCCATCATTCCGTTGATTTCCCAGTAGTGCGTATAGTTTTCAACCGAAGATTTTACCAAAGTCGAGTAAAGATATAACCTATACTCGTCAGAAAAACGCATACAATCAACGACAGTAATTGCTGTAGGCGATGACAGTATAGATTTGTGAAACATCTGTCACGGCAAAACGCTTAAGTGAAGAAAATGAAAAAATTTACGTTTAACTGATACTCCACTTTTAACTCTATAACTATACGTAGGTATCTACTGTATTTGTAGGTATAAACGACTATACGGTTATAACTTACATGTAATAATATATTGCTTGGTTTGGACAACGAGCATATTAATGTCAGAAACGGAAATAATCACCTTGAAGACCGATTACATACCTTGGATTAACGAAACTATGTGTGTATTGATTTTACAAAAATACTTAATTCTAGAGCTGACACTCCGTGTTAGGAATGTTAGGGTTTTCTGGTTCAACTTGGCTGCATATAAATTATAATTTTAAAGTAGGTATAAAATACTTTAAAATGTAAATACTATAGACAATAGACGAGAATAGCAAATAAAAATGTATATCTCTGTTAAGAGCAGAAATGTTCGATCAAGTTCCAGAATTAGCGAAACCAGTGTCAATATTATTGTCTTGTTCTTAGCCGTTTGAAGAATAAAGAGTATCACGGAGTATCATAATAAAAAAAATATTATAAATATTATAATATGCGTACAAAAATAATGTATAAAACAATAACTATAGAATTAGATATTAATATATTATATATCTGAGTATAACAAATAAAAATGAGTATTCACATGTATTTATTATTTACAGTAGCGTCAGTAGGTACCGTATAGGAATAAGATTTAGGGATGACAAGCAACTTGTGCTAACGCTAAGCACTAACCTTATGTTTCACGCCAGTCCAATTTCTTCGGTTTTGACATGTCCATTTTAAAAAAGGGCTTAAGCCCAACATGTGTTAGATTCCGCAATCGATAAGTTTGTTATAGATGAAAAGGTCATTTGGGCGGAATCAATAATATACTACGCACAATCGAAAAACTTTGAAGAACCGTTTATTTTTCCAGCCCAACAACGAAGATAATAATTATAATGATTATAATTTAAAAACTTGTGTTTAACCAAAGACAATTATCGTTATTATAACCTTCGACCATATAAACTATTTTACATTATATGGTCGAAGATTATAACAACGGACAGAGACAAAACTCGTGTACGGCCATAGTGCAGAACGCGCTCGTTAATTGTTTACCTATACCACGGTTTAAGATAGGTATATATCTTAAACCGCGACCTAGACGCGCAACGGTTTTCTCCGTCACGGCCTGTCAGCTGTTTTACGGTACCTCCACCAACGTTGATTCTCGATCAGCGGAACGATAGCGTTCGCGTCATGTAGTTGCCAGGAGGTAGACGGATGTAGGGTATGAACGGTACCACGGTACCAGCTTTCGCGGACATTTCTCGTTAGGAAGGAAACGCCAAACCCACGTGTACGTATTAAATTTGCCTTAATAAGAACCAATTTTATTTTGTTATCTTTAAAATTAGAGTGCATAATTGGCATAGTATTATTATAATCAAACATAAAGGTAAGGAATTATCAATTAACACTCATCTCATAACCCTTTATTGATGCTAAATACACTTACATGAAATACTAAAAAGTAATTGGTGTGTTATGTTTGACTAAACTAATATTTACTTAAAAATGTATAATGGCAAATAATGATTAACACGTTTACAGCAAAACAAAAAAATCAAGTTAAGGGGACGTTACGTTATCTCTGTTTACAAACGCAAAATGTATGTTCTGCATAATCAATTTATCTCTGTTATGTTTACTATATTAGAGTAAATTGTCATATTATCAAATTTTTAAGTAATAATATTATCTAGTGAATCTCATAGGTTTTTCTTTATATTTTAATTTGAAAGGCAGCTGTACAACCAATTTGACATTTTTAAATGCTCATATATCTCGTTTTAAAATTAAAATTAAAAAACACTACAAGATTCATTACATAATATTCACACTTCAAAATGTGATAGTAATATTATGATATCATCCTTTTAAGTGTAGCGAATGGCTAATAAGAGGATTTTATGTTTATAGGTTGTAAGCTAACAATCATACTTTGCGTAGTTGCATACGTAGGTACATCGTATGGATTATAATTTACTGTTTATTTAATATACAAATTAATTGATATTTAGTTAAAACTGCAAGTATCTATTTATTCATTTTTAAAAATTAATTTTGTCAAAATAAGCCACGCGAAACTGGTCGAAATGATATTGACTGTGTTAACTTCATCCCGATAAAGTCAGACAATTATAATGATATAAAGTGTAATATTTGCGAGTGAGCTATGGCAGCCGATGGCGTCATTTTCGACATTATCCCACGTAGTTACAAGTGTAATACAATTATTGTTATTATTGTCATTACTAAACACGCACTGTACCACCTAAAAGACGAGAACCGACGAGTTTATATTATTTCCCCCTTTTCGAACCGTAATGACTATCGACAAGCATGTGAAGCTGATCGCAGAGTAAAAGTTATTTCCACGCGCAAGCGCACACGTTGATGATCATAAAACATTTTATTTTAATCGAGTATCGCATTGTTGACATATTATTGTTATGCTCCCAACTACATGTGGTACTCGGGAGTCTATCCACTTCGTCACTACACATCTGAATTGATTCATATTTATTAGTATTTATTTTTCGAAACACACGATATTAGTGTTTTTTTTTTATTTTCAAGCCAATGATAACATTTCTGAAATAGTAATGCATCGATAAGTCCAAAATAAATGTAACATTCATAATAATAACAAATAAACGAGCTAATTCGTGGTATTGATTTCAAGTAGATAGGTACATGCCACACGTTGCTAAAGTAATTTTTGGTTAAGACCTAATAAAATTAATAAAAAAAAAACTGTTACAAAAACTATAAAAATCTTGTTGCTATGGGCAGCTATAATAATGTTTGATATATATATATTTATTCTCTGTGTCACGGTATTATTATTTCTCCTCACATTTTCCATTTGTTTAAAAACTAGGTGACCATATCTAAAAGTAATAATAAACTAACAACACTGCTATAATTTTATAATTTATCATAACATTATAATTTGAATATTTATCAGACATTATTAAGTAACAAATATATTCTAAATAATAAATATTATAACACATGTAATGATGTTATGAGTGTTATTCTTATGAATTATGAATTTTTGCTGTTATGTAATTAAGTTTCAATTGTTTTATATAGATAAAATATTATAATGTATAATCCAAAGAATTTTAATACCTGAGCTAAATCTAAACATTATAATGTATTTAAATTTTAAACAACTTCACTTCAATTGTCTAGAAAAATGCAAACACGAATTTATTTATGTACCATTATTAAACTCGTTGTAACTGAGAGCTGCTGCTGATTATATTTTGAGACGAAAAAAATGTTGATATTTAGCTTTGACTGCTGTGGAATGATTTTATTTTTTTGAAACTTTTTATATGCCAAGACCAACGATATACATTAAAACAAATTAACTTTTAAATATTTCCACAAATGTAGATCAATATAACAATCACAATATCTTACTAAATATTATCTTAGAGACAAAAAACTATTAATTAAGTATTTGAAAAGTAAATCTTACACATTCCCGATGCTATCTAGAAAGACAAATTAAACCAATTATGGTTGAAGTCTTAAAGATAATAATTTTTCTCTTTTCATAAGATTTAAAGACATTTTCCAAACTGTATTTTTATGCACATACTATAAAGTATTATAATTACTACCTACAACCTACTTGATTATTTAGTTTTTATTGTATTATATGTTTCTAAACATGATAATATTTTATATATTTGAATAACTAATATATTATTTAAAATTGTATATTGTAAAACGGATTTTACTATGAATATATCTCTATGTTTTAGTAATGTGCACAGTGCACACTGATAATTATTACTTATTACGACGTATACCATTTTAAACAAATACAAATTGGTACTATAATAATAATACTATTTACCAAATTATTTTTTTCGTAATCGAAACCATGATAAATAATTGATTTTACAGTGGCAGTAAAATATTATTGGTAAGAACTGAATTTCAAAAATTAAATTTTAATATTAAAACACGGTACATCATTAGGTATACCAACTTGATATATAATCCAGATTTCAATCACATTCATCTTGTCCAAATTAAATTTAAAAATAAGCAACATTAAATCTTATTATTGAAATAACGTATACTAAAATATTAAATGTTTGTAATCATTGTTAGTAATTCGTATTGTTTAATATTAAAACCAATAAAAGAATGTTTTTTTGCTAACGAATTAGATTCAATTATCCACTGAATGAAGTTTCCAGATAATAAAAAAAAAAAACGTATCTCCAATGTTAATAAATTCCTACTTTTTTATGGATGATTTAAACCTATAGTTTACAGAACGCTTGTTAAGAAGTGTATTGACAAAATAAATTACTAATTTAAAAAAAAAATCCATGTGGCTCATTTACAGTGGAACTTTGTCGCTTCCTGTGAACGATTGGACGTCATCCGCTCGGATGATGGTTTAAATCGAAAATAACAAGTGATTTTAAATGAAAAATTCGAGTGGCGTAGATTAAAGAACTATAGATTTATTTAAGAATGAATCAACTGTTTTAACATACAAAATATTTTTAGAAATTTAACTAATAAGATTTATAATTGATGTATAATAAATCATGGTATATATTTATACCTACACTATATAAATTATTTTTCGTGATATACCTACTATAGGTACGACCCAGATTTTTTTCTAGTTTTAACAACTGGTTTTTTGATCAGATATTACTTAGAGAACAATACCAAAAATTATGATAATTATTGATTAAAATTCAAGAATAATCTCTTATAGTATAATATACTAAATACTATACTTGAAGTAGGTGGATAATGGAAAAAATAAATTCATCTGGAATATATTTTATGAAATTCAAAATATACAAGTAGGTACGCTTTTAGGATTATTTTTTTTTATCTTTTATCATGTTAAATAAAGAATTTTAATATATTATATTTTATTGAATAATATGAATTCAATACAACTAATTTACAGATATTTTTTTAACTGTGTGTTCAATGAAAAAATTATAGTATAAATATATGTTATTAATATAAATATTAATAATAATCACAAAGAATGGTCAAACATAATTGTATCACAAAAAAAATTTACATCTACGCTGGTTATAAATAAACTTCTTTACACACTCAGTAAATAAAAAATAGATAAATATGTGTACTAGAATATTATGATATTTATAATCAATAACATATTTTTATACTATAATTTTTTAATTGCACACACAGTTAAAAAAATATCTGGAAATTAGTTGTATTGAATTCATATTATTCAATACAATATAATATATTAAAATTCTTTATTTAACATGATAAAAGATAAAAAAAAATAATCCTAAAAGCGTACCTACTTGTATATTTTGAATTTCATAAAATATATTCCAGATGAATTTATTTTTTCCATTATCCACCTACTTCAACCGTTATTTATTTTTATTTTTATTTCATTTGGTTTTAAAATTGGGTACATCCAAACGACGATGGTCCGTCGACAAACTCGGTTTTAAATTTATGGCTTGTTTTTTTGTTTTTTTTTTATTAGCTTTCTTATAAGATTTACATATTTAACACCGTACAAAAAGAAGGTTTTCAAAAATCGAACGGTCCAAACTCCAAATGCAGTTTACCGGAAAGTGACGCATACATAATACATAATACATAATATTATATAAGTATAATTTAGATAATGTATAACTGAGGAACAGCAGGTCTACATAATGAGAGCAATCAAAAACCACTAGATTGGCTACCTATACGCAAACTTCCCATCCGCTTATAGCACCTAACTCTTATTTAAAATTGTTGTTATTCCTATTATTGTAGTTAATTGTTTTTTTTTATATTAATTCATATTATTTGTATTATTACTACAGTTGTTATTATTATAACTTTTTTTTTTATTTCTGTTTATGTGTATGGATGCCAATACCATGCCATCCATATGTGATACAATTTAGGTTTTAGACGATACAAATAATATTCAGCTGTAAGATAAATACAACGATATTGGCTGAAGAAATCTTTATTTTTTCTCCCGGAATTCCATATTATGTTACACAGCTATTATATGACAGTGACAATAGTAGCGCCATAGCAGAGAAGGGTAACAACGTCGACAATCATGTACGGCATCGGATTATTTTAGTGACAAAGTGTGTTGGTGACTGGTGAGGAGAGTTGGCTCAAGATGTGAAAGTTTTCAAAACGAAATTAATAAAGGGAAATATAAAATGAAACAAATTAATTGTATTTCCACCACACTGACCGAGAGGGTTTTGGCTCTAAACCACCAAAACTATAAAACGCGCAACTTATTGCTGATGCCAACTCGAAAGAAACACGCGGCGGAGGTAATGAGCATAACAAATCGTTATTTTTAAGCGCGACTACGTTTGTTCTTCGGAAACATATTTTAAATACACTGCAGACGTGTCATGATAATTCAATGTCTGAGGAGGGGTAAAAAAATTTAGCAACAACATACACTACGAACTACGAAGTCGACAATAAGTCTTAGAAGGGAACAATTAACGACTGTGAATTTCATTTTGAATAAAATTTTTAAACCATTTTAGGTACTTCTTATTTTACCATTTTCCCTGGGTTAGCCACTGGCACAGAAAGTATCAAATATTTTTAAATTTGAAAAACCCCGTTGCATTAGACAAATTGCCTCCCTACTGTACAAGTCTTGAACTATATTTATAGGGTTAGTATTTTGTAATTAAAAATTCTGTTTGAAACCTTTTAAAGGAATCGTTTACGTTATTTCAAAGTTATTTGCTTAGTAATCGAAATTTCATAAACAAAAATTAGCTATAATTTAATAATCATCGAACTAATTGAGCTTGTCCTCTGTGATAACATTTTTATAGGAGAACTTTATGAAACTAGTCAGGCCCTCTTTTTTTCTTTAAAACAAATTTGTAGTACCTACCTTTAAACCTGTATTACACTACTTTTCCTGGGTTATAATTTCATAATAAAATATGCAAGTATTTCAGTTAGAGTTTACTTCAGGTCACGAACATGCGTTGATGCCCGGTAACCTCACAACATCACACAATGAACACGATCAAGTAAGTGATTTTATTAATATTTGATTCTTACATGCACTGTGAAAACAGGTCCAATTTTGTGGAGATCATGTTGTTTGCAGAATAAGAAAAGAAACCCGGTAAACGATTGGATAAGACGTGGTTCCAGAGCCAATCCGTGACCAAAAAACGATAGATATTTGTGTATCCTAAAAATCAACAAATTTTAAAATCAGTAATAATTATAAGCTTTCGTTGCACATCCGGCATAAAAATAATGTGTATTCATAAAGTCGGGTACATGCATCTAAAATTATTTTGGAGGAAAAAAACCCGCACATATTATAATAAATAATATTATGTATATATCTAGAAATATTGTTAAATATAACATAATATTTGGTTCTTTCGTTTAGTGCATATAATACAATATAATATATAAATCATTTGCTGAACCGACCAGAAAATGTGCAACAACAATTTGGCTGTGGGTGAAGCAAGGATTTGTGTTGTCAATGCCAGTTACTTTCAACATTTGGCAATGCACTTTGTGAATGATGTTGATATTGGAATCGTTTGAATTCGAACGGATGGTTTCTCATTATCATTGGACTCCTCGGAAATTGAAATATACATCATTTGGCACATCTAGTCAGAGTTTCTACGTCAATGATGTACTTTTAAAAAATTTCACTAGTAATATTGTGCTGTAACACAATTTCAGTTCAAAACAATTCCATAATTTAATAATTGGAGCACCTGCAATTTTCAAAGTAAGATCATGTGTTCTGTGATTAGGATGTCCTGGAAGATTCAACAACGAATTCAAAAATTTAACAAGGAAATCTGTTGCTCAACAAACACAATCTACAGAGAGATAAGTTTCTTGCTTGGCCAAACATGTTGAGGATTTGTTAGTTGTTTATAGCGACAAAGTTATTTTTGGAGCCAGAATAACACGTCCTATTGTAGAGATTAATTTTCTCTGCCCAATTCAATGTTTCCTAATATGGACATTTTAAATTCATTTGTATTGTCCTGAAGCGGGCGGAGGTGGTAGTGCTGTGTTAATGCGTGTACCTCGCTTTTACTATTTATTTTCCGTCTATAGAAATATGTATTGACATTCTTTTATTTTTAATTTTTTCTGAAATTGGATTTGTTGGTGAACATCCCGATGTATCGCGCATTGCGACGGAATATAGATTTTTGATTTTTGATTTTTCGTTTATTATAATGCAATATTGCAAGGGTTTAGTGTATCATATAGTATGCTATTTGAAACTGTTTGAGTTAAAAATTATTTCAAATCATGAAACTAAACTTAGTCACAGTAATTGCTATAATGTATTGTTTTATGTTAAAGTAATGTTTTTTTTTATATATTATTATTATAAATACGCAAGGCCTCGAATAGTTATGTTTTATTAGTGGTAAGTACGTAAATGCGTAATAGTAATTCATTAATAATTACAGATGACAATGTATTTATTTAAAATATCATATCCTGATGTAACTTTTTTAGTGATAGCAAAATATTTCATTCATGTGCGTATGGAATAAAGAAAAAATAACAATAATCCACCATCACGAATTAAAACTATTAAAATTTTTATTTGGGAGTGTAAAATGTTCAATTATAAATATAAAATATATAAAGCATTATGTGCATTATACTATACGAATATTAAAATATTATATTATGTTACATAGAGATAGACTCAATCATAATCTACATTCTACAGGGTTTGAATTCTGACAATATTATTTAATACATTATTCCATGTGAAGTATAATATTTTATTTGTATGCACACATTTTAATATTACACGCTGACACGCTGTAGATCTACAACATTTGCGTATGTAGGTCAAATATATTATTCCTTATACTTCGCAAAGAATTTTTAAATACATTTTTAGATATTCATAATAGATCAAGGAGTAAATTTAAGGTTTTATAACGATTACGAGAAGAACTTTTTATATGGCATACCTTAGTTTGAATGAAACACTTCTGTGCATTGGGAATTGAATAAAATAATAATATAATAATAATAATTATATTGTATTAGATACGTATATAGTGCTATAGGGGTGTGTAATTTTTCAAGAATAAAACGTAAAACAGCAAAACGACGTTTCATCAAAATCTTGAACATAAAGGTAACCTCAGAAATAATTTTAAGAAGGTTTTTAAATCAGTTTACAAGTTACAAGCTAATTAAAATCATCACAAAACTTACCATTAGATTTCAATAAAATCCTAAATTCAAATAATAATATTAACACACAATAACAGATTAATGTTATGTATCACATGATACATCATACGATATTATAAGTCTTATGATCACCTGGTATCTGATTAATTTAATGAGTTTTTTTTTATTTACCGAGCGTTTAAATCGTTTTGTACAAAGTAAATTTGTTCAGGCCTATCAACACAAGATTCGTAATGCAATGCTGATGTCCGACGTAAAACCTATACCTAACATAAAATGCATATAAATCATGTTATCCAATATTGTTGTACTGTGTATTATTACAAATGTATTTACGTTTTCCGTTTTATTAGACTATTGGACGTTTATTATACGAACGGGTATCATGTACTAACAATATTTGTTTTCGAATAGATCGATTAATTTGCGAATTGGATCACATCCGATACTCAGCAGTACCAGCTGTTATTAATATTATTATAGTTTATTCGGTTGGCTTATCGGTGGAAGATTTCCACGACTAATGCGAAAACCTAGAGCTCAATATATTATTATTATATTATATATGATTGTACCAGCTGGTAATGTACTTGCCATTAAGTCTGAACTTTTTGTATATTAACATGACGTATTGAAATTTAAACTAATCCATTGTAATAATATCACATTTTTAATATATTTCTTTCGTCGCACCATCAACCACGACCGCCGTCAAAGTTACAGTTAAAATAATTAAACTGCTAAAATAAATTATCGTCGTGTGTCAACCTTGAATTTTTATTTCATACTTCTTTTCATCCAACGTTTTGACTATAATATTATAATATGGCTGCAATAATCTATCAACATTCATGATTGCGGTCAACACCATAATATTTTGCGGTTCTGCACACGTCAATTGCGATGGCTGGATTGTACCTACCCCCTATGGAAATTGACCCAATATGTATTTTTTTTTGTGTTTTTTTACATACTGCATCTGAAAAAAAATAAAATTTTTATTTTATAATCATTAAAAAATATAAAAAAAGAATATTATTCTCGAACAAATTCGATAAGTCGATGATTGTAGCTTATGCTCATTTGTAATCGCCCTCGACCCTGTCACTCTTTGACTGTAGAGCTTCACACACATAATATTCATATTCATATTCATCCGGTTGAGACTAATTCGAGCATGAATAAAAAAATGTATTATACTAACTTAAGTCAATATCATCGTTTTCTTTTTTCGATCGGACGGCGTTTTTTTTTTTTCCCAATCGTATAACAATATTATGCCAACCTATGCTGAAGTTATAATAATAGCCCTCGCGGTGGGTCTCTTCCACGGTGTCACTCGTCGAGATGTCTTTGTCGATCAGTTTTTTGCTACTATGGTCGCCGCGATGCCACGCACATATAATAATACCGTAGTAGTAGTGTAACAATGCCAATCAACGCGTTTCGATTTTTTTTTTGTACAGCTGAAGATGACAATAACAAACCCAATTCGATTTATCAAGATCATCAATATGCGGATTCGGTATACAGTGAAACTATAATATTCACCTACACATGGTTGAGAGATATTTTGATACAATCCACTAGATAGTATGTATAGTTTACGGTAGGTGTAGTGTTACGATGTTGTATATATTGCACAGAAACACGCATAAGTGGGACAGCGAAACATGTTCGGAGGGTTTCGAATATCTCATCGATCCGGCGAAAAGCACTGCAGTGGTTATGGTCGAATCAACGTATTAAACATAAGTATATTATGCGAAGCAAAGAGAAAACAAATAAATTCAAATACAGTAGAACTCCGATTATCCGGACTAATTAATGTCAAGGGTGGTCCGGATAAGCAAATATCCGGATGATTGACATATGACATTTTAAATGTTATATAGTGACATTGTAACACGAAAATTCACTCGTTATAACAAATGACTGACTAAACTGTGCGACGATTAAACAACAACTGACCATTGACACAACTAGGGGACTTTTGCACCCCCGAGTTTAAAATATCCAATCTTTGGCAGTATAAAAGACTTTTTTTTTGGTCCGGTTAATTGGACGTCCGTTTGATTGACGTTCGGATAATCGGAGTTCTACTGTAGTTAAAAGTTATTATAGGTTATTCGGTTTTTTTTTATTGTCTCGGTTGTGTTAAATAATATACTTAAAAGAAAAATAAACATGGCTATTTAAATTTAAGTGAGGTATTTTTTTTATTATTTTTTGTCTGATTTTTGCTAGTGGATGACGTTTGACTTTCGGGTCACAAAATCGTCAAATGTGTATAAAAAAAAAAACTGATCAATAACACACACAAATGTATTTAATCAACTTGGTTTTAAATTCTGAAGAGTAATTTTTTTTTTTTTTTTTTAAATACCACTTTATCTTCTGGATGGAATTATTTAAAAATAACTTTTAATAATAAAATTAATTTTTAATTTACCTTTTAATACATAGGAGTCAACCTTTTCGATTAAATGTGACAATTTAGAATCTGTGTAGGTACAACCTAAAGTCGTAATTTTTAAAATTTTCAATTCGATACTTATGGAAAAATTATAATTTTGCAGTTTATTTTGTGATTTTAAGTACAAATCGTATGCACATTACAAGAGGAATTCCAAGAAAAAAATACACAAAACATAATCATTTCAAACACGAAATACGAAATAGGTAAACCGAAAAAAAATAAACCAAATGCCTGTTTGATAAATGTTTTGATCGACTGACGTGATATTAGTAAAACAAATGCATATTTCTAAGTATGTGAAAATAACGAATAAATGGCGGTTTGCCTCAAATTTCAGCCGTAATCGATAGAGTACAATATATCAAACATATAATACCTAATATAAAATAAAATCCCAATTAAAATCGATATGGTGAATAAAATATGCAATTTAATCGTAATCGTGCTCGTGTTTGCAAATACCGGATTTCGATTTTAAACAAATCGTGGGCTTTCGAAAGGGGGACATATCGACGGTGTCTCAAAAGCGTATAAATATCATGTTATGCTAGCGCGAACGCGTCAACCCGCCCATTTGTACAGGATTTCGTGCCGTTTTCAAAGAGTTTTATTTGTTCGTTATTATTATTATTATTATAGTTTATCGACGGCTATTCGTGTCCCAGTCCGTTTCGCATTAACCGTTCAAAACGACTACAACGGTGTGCACAGCAGTCATCGTTTCCGAAAGACCGTTTTACGTGAATGCCGTCGGCTGCAGGACAAAAAGAATCGATACAATGTCGACATTTAACGAAGGCTGTTGTCACGTAGGTAGGTACACGACTCCGCTGACTACAATATTCGCTAATTATACCTATCCGTTGGAATTGAATGGATATATAGTTTGTAGGTAGTTAATAATGTACACACCGGTATTACACACGTGCCGAATGTGTTTATTGCTTGTACAAATTATTACTTTTTCTCTAACGAGTTCAGTTGCGACCGACTACTACAACAATATTAAGTCTAGATTTTCGCCAATACAATCATAAATAATTATGCAAACTATGACCATTATAAAGGTGCGCTCTCGGTCACAGTCGCGCGCGCGTGGAACGAAACGTTAATCGTGACAATTAACAAACTGATTTTGTTGACCATGATCAAACAAACGTGATTCGTTCGAAAGATATACAGCTGAATACCAGAATACCTACATATTTTAGATTCTGAGCGAAAAGATGAATGAAGTGATTTTAAATGATGCGTGTATGTGTGTATTGTTGTGTATAGACACTTTTTTTCTAGCATAAAAAAATTATTACATTTTTAACTTTCGCATATTTTTTGTAGGTGGGAAAGTGGATCAAAAGTGAAAATATTCTAGAACTTTATTTAATAATTGGGATAATACAATTGAGGAAAACGGGAACTTTCACGAAAAACCAGTTTTCCTATTATCACTAAATATTTATATGTATAGGTAAGTATTTTATATAAAAGGTATAATTTTGTAAATATTTTATCTGTTTTTGAGCTATTTATAAACATTAGACATTTTAAATTAGTTTTTTTTTAGTTTTTTTTCTTTAAATGTCGATAAAAAATTTTCAATCAAACAAAACTTGAAAATTTAATACAAGGCTCATCATAAATTGTTATAACGAATTTTTTTTATGAGCGTCTGAAGTCTAAATTTTCACGGACTTTTAAATACTCGTAAAATAATGATTTATTTAATTATTTATTTCAATACGAAAAGCCGCAGATAAGTACTTTAAATTTTCACCAAATGTTTATATTGACATTTTCTATACATGTTGTAATTTTCAAAATATTTTGACTCTTAACTCATAGTAATATAGGCTGATAAACCATTTTCGCTCAGAATCGTTTTTGCGGTACCTGTGCAATGATTTATCATTGAATTAAAATTTACTACATATACTACAGTGGCTTACTCAATGACCAGTTTTTCTGAGTGTGAATGGGACATGAAATGATTTTTCGGGGTTTGTCTTGACTCGCCATGTTGTTGCCCAGATGCTTATTAAATCGAAGTGGTTTTGAAGAGCAGAAAAAGATGTCTAACGGGACCTCTTTAAATTAGAAAAGTCAGCCATTTTACCGAATTCAACATCAAAACTGAATCGACTAATTAGTTGTATAATGTATTATATATTCGTGGGAATTTTTATATGTTTAATATCAATGGATTGGATCTATCGACCTCATAGATCGGATCTACCGGTATTAATAACATTATGTATCGTGGCTAAGGTAGAGGGTGCAATTAAAAATGGAAAATATTATTATGAAACAAAACTCTTCTACAATCACTGAAATCAGTAACGATTATTTTCTTTATTTCTTTACAAATTAAACCGAGCCATCGCCGACGATGTGGGTATAACTCTTCTGTCAGTATATTATAATATTATTATACATACAAGTGACATGTCTTTATGGAATACCAAAAACCACAATGCCAAACATCCCGATCCCAGTACACGTTTCAAGTAGTAGAATGATGAATAATTTAATCTCCCTGAGAAAAATAAGAGCTCCAAAAATGCTTAAAAAAAAAAAAATTACTCACCTCCATAAATTGTATCACTCGTTGGCGATCGTTTGTCAGCTAAGACACTATCTCGCAGTAGTTATAAAGTTAAGGGAACAGACGGGTGCGCGCGATGCCATAATTTATCAATATTATATATATATATATATATAATGTACTTATATATTATATAAATATATACGCATTATAATAGCGGCCGAGCGGCCCATCGAGTTGATTTATATGTCGATGGCGTGTGATTACGGTTACCTGCGTAAGCTATATTATAATAACTTGGAACACGTACACACACTTAACCACCCCAAGCCATCGATCGTTTTTGGGTTTGCAAACATAACATCTTTGTTATTCAGCGCTAAAATTATTGAACGCTTTCATGATAACACGACATAATAGTTGTATTATATGTGATCTATATGATTGTGTTTATTAACACTAATACGTATAATGTTACGACGATCCGGTTGTAGTATATACGACTGGATTTCGTATAGCTGCACTCGAATACGATAAAATATTAGGTGACTATGCAGGCTTTTATACGTTTTGACCTGCCAATGTGACAAGAAATACAAGCATTCTAAAACGTTTAAAAAATACGCGTGAATTGCCTTAATATTGCATCATACGAATTCTAAAAAACCCTCATAGAACATTATTAATATGCTCTCGTGGTTGGAAGAACAATCATTGTTTTCCTATAATTTCAAATCTAGCAAGTATAAAATACCGTAAGGATTTATATAAAAAAAAATGTAGTGTTAAAAATATTCAAATACCCATGGAAGTAAAACTCTAATCAAAACAAAAACTACATTAACACCCGAAAGCTATAATCTTTCTAAACATTTTAAAGTTTGTTAGAACTTTCATTTAACTAAATCCAAATGTTTAAAACGTTTGTTGTACTGTATTTATACCATGTCTCACCAATAGTTTGACAGTACATCGTGCAAAAGTTGCAACCGAATTTGATCATCGAACAAACACACACAGATTAAATTTACGTAAAATAAAACTCTATAAAAGTCATAATATTAAGTTAACATAAATGAACATTTCTATATTTTTGATAAGTATTGCATTCAAATATAACATGGAAACTTTTTCTATGAGCATAAATTATTAATGCAATCTATTTTAAATAGAAAAAACAAATGATGTAGAAAGTGACCCAACAAAAAATGAATTGATTAATAAATAACAAGGAGAATTTTAAAATGTTATACTGATGTTTCATTTAGATATATAATATATTCCATATAAATAATGGACATAAATAATAAATAATAGTTCACATTTTAATATCAGAATGTAAAATAACAACGTTTATAAAATTAATGTAATTTAATTTGTATTACATTTTTAATAAAATATAATATTTGCTAATTCAGAATACTTGCAAATAGTTTTGTGATTTATGTGAATAATTCATATTTAAATATGATATAAAAAATATAAATATCAGCAAAATCTTATATTAATTTGACATAATATTTATTTATTTTTTTTTATTTTTTTAATCTAGAACTTATACTAAAAAAAAAGTTGAATAAGCATAACGTATGTTTATTTAAATTAAATTAAGTGTAATTGCTTGAATGCCTTAGGGAAGAAACCATCCGGTGAAGGTACTTCGCATGTGATCAAATTTTGATGTACTCATAACATGTTAACAACGGTTAACAAGTTCTTAGAATTTATCTTATATATTGATATTTAATTGTAATACCATATGTTAACATTTTTCATTATAATAAAATATATTATGTAAATATATTGTTAAGATAAATACAGGGTGAAGCAGTGAAACAACCGATTTTAATACTAAGTTATTTCTATAATTATTTAAGAAAAGAGAATGTCAAAATCAGTACTTTGTTTAGTAAATGTTTAATGTTAAATAATAACGAAGTTTTGCGATAAATAACAATTTTACAAACGTAACGATAGTTATCGGTGTTGTCCATGCCTTAACGTTAATTTCGTGTTCATTGGTACAATGAAGATAAAAGAGGTGTAGTCATCTTGAGGAAATAAAATATTCTTTTAAATAATTGACATGTACCTACCTAACATACTTTATTTTAGTATTATGTTAACGATTCATTTGAAAATTTTTCATTTGAACATTTTAGGCAGACTGTTAAATTAATTAATTAACTCGTATCGATAATATAATAGATAGGTACTCAAAATACGACACTCGTTGATGTATAATGTAACAATAATATTAGTTGTTACTTGTTTCAGCATGGTGAAATGTTATACTTCAAATATATAATACTGATATCCGTCGATACTTGATACTGTTGATGTATAATTTATATATATACACAAACGATCATCCAGTAATCATAGGGTATAAGCACAAATTAACTATACATTAGACATTGGCGTGAATCGACCCAAAAATGAAATATTAAACACAAACTACTGTAGATAATGCTTTGATTTTAAATTACTACTCCTTGAATGGAAAATTAAAGTTTTTTTTCCCTTAAAGTTCACCATTCGTATATTATTATAACTTAATTCACTAAATAATATTATATAATTATTCAACAGTTTATTGTTTCAACTCTTAATTCCATAATACTTTAATCTTAGTTCTTAATCCCTATTATACTCATAACACAATGCACAATGTCACGTTTACAACATGACTTTTACCATTTATTTTCTAGATATTGTACAACCATAACGTCAATTTTTAGGGTATCTCAGAAATATTATAATATTATTATTGTAGGGACTCTCAATAACATAAAATTGTGACACGGCGTTCTAGGTAGGCAATTTAGCTACACAGTACCACAAGCTCATTTTATATGCCCCCTCGCTACACAAATTAAATTCATAGAAATAATTATGGCAACAAATTAAATAAAATTTATAATTATTTGTTATCTCAAAGTCATGGTACTGTATAAAGCCCCTAAACCTGTTTTATAAAATGATAAAAAAAAATTAATTACAATTGTTTTTGAAACTATCCTAGGTTAATACAACTATTTCTTCGCAAATACTGTTGTGTTGGAGTAACTTAAAATTAAAATCCCATTGAATAAAAAAATATTGCAGGTTTAAAGTGGTCTACAACTATTAATGTTGTGATTACGTATGAAATAACCATATTTGGCTTAATTTTTATATGAACTTTTTATTAATTAAGGTGTAAAAATAAATAATAACAATTACGAATTTTCTATCAACATTTAAATAGTTGGTAAACTCTAATTAACACGATTCTATGTTTAACAAACAGTATATAACAACATAAATGTTTACGTTTTAAATAATAATGCGCTAAATTGTCAAAACTGTAGTAAAATATAATAATATACCTACCTTAAAACGTTTTTATTATTTGAAATATTAACTCAATTTCACCTACTTATATAATATGCACTGAGGTACTATATTTTGTCGCCACGCAAGAAAAACAGTTTTTGTAAATGTTTATCGCATTTAAAGTGTTGTAAGTATAATAAATATTTGCACATTACGGTGAAAAGAGATTCGCTCGATGGCAACATTTTAGGGGTGTCCTGTTGATTTTGTGCGTCACGTAGAGAATGTGAAAATAAAAATTACCTTGTTATCACTTTCACTGTGGTCGTATAAAAATATAAAATGCATATGCCAAAATCAGTTGAAAGTGTATCAAATGCGATTATTAAAAAAAAATAATATTATCCAGAGTTCATATCGTATACCTACGAAATGCTGACTTTTTTATAGGTATATATACAGACTAAAATTGTGTATACCGAATGTGCTGTGTTGTTTTAATATTGTACACCAACCACGTCGTCATCGAGTATTTTCAAGCACAGTGTTTTGAGAATATACTATCTATTATAATTCGTATAAGACAATATTAATATATGTATCTGAATTCAATACAAACTAGAATAGATTGATATAATGTCATGCAGTATTGTGTTTGAAACTGGGATAGTATTAATATGGATATTACTATATTATGCATTGTTCTTTTGATATACACACCAATAATCCTATTGATAATTTATACGCGTAGATGCTTTTGTAATACTATTAGATTTTGGTACTAATGCTCCGTGCAGTAAAATAATTGCGAAAATCCGATAATAGTAATCTGTACATTTTAATACAGAATAATATATTTATATGTATAGGTATTTAAAATAGTGAACAAATATATCATCGTATGATATGACTATGCATTCATTTCACTGAAAACTATGCTGTACACATTATTATACTAAACATATGATATATATTACGGTAGAAATTTGGAGGGTAAAAAACTATATAATAATATCGTGACATTGACTTCTTGATAAAATAATATTCGACTAGACCCCTAAAATTATTTTATTGTAGTTTTACAGTCCTAAAATGAGACAACTATTTTGTATGTACTATTGTACTCGCCGTTCTTTATTGAGTATAGAAAATATAGAAACGTACAGAAAAACTAACAGACTTAACGCTAAGTATAACAATGATAATAACATAACTTTAAAGCCTAAAATATATTGAAAATAATATCACATAAAAATCCCTAGGCAGTATGTATAAAAAAAATATTAAATAAAGCACATGGTTAAAACTAGTATAATCTAAAATAGTCGGGATTTCATTAGACAAAAAATGTAATCATAACCTTTTATTAGTCAGGTGGCACTACTGAGTGCCCTCCCAATATCTGTTAGTCTCACTATGCATATATTATCTTTAATCAAAATTATTTATTTTAACAAATGTGTATAGATTCTAATTATATTTTAATAAAAAACGAAAAAAAATCCTCATATTATTGTTTTTAAAATACAATTTTGCAACGTTTCTCTTTCATACAAAATCATTCGGTATAACAAACAAGTGCTCTATTACGTCCTACTTAGATTTTTTGAAACTACCCATAAGTGTGTGAAAAACGCCTATAAAAAGTAATAATATAAAATATATATTAAAGTCTTAGAACTTCAATCGATTTATTATAGTTTTATTGTCCTTGAAAGTGCCTACAAAAAAAATAAAAAATAAAGCACACATGATTTTAAAATCAATAAGCCCTCTCGCAGAGTATATTATATGTAAAGTTAAATAATTGACACTTCAGCTTCTTTGGTATATCGAGAAATGAGAATTTGTGTGGAATCAGGTTTGTCTCTAAACAGAATCCACTGTGAAATCATTGAAAGTCAAATTTAAAATTTATTTTTTTAGTTTCAAATAAAACGCAATATAAGTATTGTTTCTTCGTTATTGTCTCTAAGCCGCTTAATATTTACTACTGCAATAAGGCGCATCCAAATTTAAATCTAAAGAGCCTTAGACATTTTGTTTGTCTTTTACGATTTTATTCTTTTTACAGACTACTTCTTATTTCATGTGAAAACTTTTTTAGACACGCTTCGGTCATTTTAAAAAATAAAAATCTTAAACCAGTTTAACCTACAATACTCGAAATATAACTTAAGTAAAAAAAAACATGAACTTTTTATCGAGCTTTCCAATGACGATCATCAATTATTTTACAGCTCAAAAGTGTTTATCTACGTTCAATAACTTAATTAGACATAGTATAGTATACTTAAACAGTAATACAGTATATATTTAAGAAATATGAAACTAATATAATATTGTATAATAAATATTAGATAACTAAACCTGTAATAATAATATGCAATAATCCTGAATGTTTGAACAGTGCCTTGAGTTTTTATACACATATTCTATGAATTATACATAGTATTATAATATTGATTTATTAAATCTTTTACATTTCAACATGAAATGTAAATCTATAGAAAAATAAAATCTTATTCTTAAAACTTGATAAAAAAAAAAAACTAATGTCAAAACTTGAAGTCTTAAACTAATGTATCTATGGTTGGATTTTTCGTAAGAACTAAATGTTAGTTTTCAGTAAGTGTATAATATCATTGCTAATTGAATATTAGTACATACCTATTACCTACCTACTTAAATATTATTAATATCATATTTATTGATTTAAAATCAACAAGTAATTTCGATTTTTATAAACCAGCATTAAGTAGATATTAAAATATAATTCAGTCTTATCTATGATATTTATACTTTACTATCGTATGGTATTAAAAATAAATTGGATGACGAGAAGGTTTATTTAATTTCAAATTACGAATATAAGAACATTATACCGTATTTGACATGGCGCTGCACACTTTAGCTTATGTTTCGTTGTTAGTTTAAATATTTCATTGTGATAAACTGGAAAAGGAGTAATTCTATATCGTATAATTTAATCAGTTATTTGTATCGTAACATTTTCGTATCATTTGGCTTAAATTTGTAATCAATATTTTAGAAAACATGATGTGTAGGTGGTAGTATATTGGTACGTTATTAGTAAAAATAAAGCAGATATAAATAAATGTATAGGTATGGTATTAAAACCAATTCGATAAACGTATAAACATAAAACGTATCACGTATTTTACTGAAATACAATTTTTAAAATAAGATGTATAAAAATATAACATATTATTCTGAAAATTATAATAACGAATGATGTAAGATTTATAATTAAACACTATAGCATTGGCACAATTTTAACAGTAACTATTAAATTATAAACGTTTGTAAAAGTAATTAGCTACCTGAGTTCTAAGATCAAAAATGTGTATTTTTAATTATTTCATGGTAATAAAATATAACCATAAAAAGTAACACGAACTCTTTTATTTCTTATACCGAAAACATACTACAAATTAATCGTAGTTTATTTATTTACCACAATAGTTATTTAGAATTTATAGAATAGTTAATTCAAAAAATTCGTAATTGACTGTATACAATTATTAAATAATTTTGTACGATTAAAAATGAAAAAAACAAGGGAAGAAGAATAAACAAAAAAAAAATAGCATTATATTATGAGTTAAAACCAAACACATTATATTTGATTATATTATTTAGGTATTACGCCCTTGGATGTATGACATTGATCAAAATTGAAGACTTAAGAATAATACTAATGTGTAAATATGAGACGGGTGAGTTTATAGTTGATATATATTATATGACATAGCGTACAAACTCTAGTCTAAAAAATAAAATATACAGTAATTATAACGAAAGTAAAAAATGTACCTACTCTACAATGAATAATATAATAATAATAATAATAATATGATCTTAGCTAAAAATGGATTTATGTTTTAAAAAAATTATATTATGTTTTTTTGGTACTATATGTACGCAGATTTGTAAATTACTATTGTTGTACTCTTTTTGAAAGTTAAACATTTACTTACTGAATATTCTTAGGATTGACGGTGCTTGCGTCAAAACTTCCCGATGACAAATTAAATTAAAACATTACCACGAAATGTTTGTATGCAATTTTTAAGTTTTGATGGTCTTATGATTCTTCAGTAACTACATTTAGTTATTTATAACTAATGAACTCTTTATTGTATTTAATGTTTCAGTTTTAAGCTCTTACTAATTTGTGCTCTAAATAAAATATAAAATAATAAATAAAAATTATAATTAATATTAATAAGTACTAATAATAAATATTTATGCAGAAAGTCCTGGTAAGGTTAGCATTGCGGGCATGCAATTCGAATATTTATGAATATTATATATTATATAATATATTTTTTTTATCTCATCATCGTTTATTAATTTTCCGTTTAATTTATTTCACCGTTATTTCGAAAATAATAACGCTGGGACAAAAAGTTAAATTTATCCAAGTTACATTTGCAACACTTGAACAATGTTTTATATAATAAAGGGAAAAAGCACTGAAAGAAATGAAATTAATTCTATTGTCGAGAAACTACAACTAACGTAATTTTCCTCGCATCGTTGCAATCGGACTAACATATTATTATTATCCACTTGCCGTATATTATACCGTGGTATACAATGGAAAATTAGGTTTGATACGAATTCAAAGACAAATAATAAAAAACTAGGGGAGAAACAGAAAACATCACAATATTGTCGAACAACGCATGATGTTATAATAATAATATTATATTGCGCAAGGGATATCAATTTTCTTCCTGAATAATATTAAGTACTTTTATACAAACACAAACATTTTATTTAAAACATAATAACAACAAAAACAATAATATGTTATACGTCATATTATTCTCAAATGTGTGATCATATAATAATATTACTCTTTCGATGACATCGTACCTAATAATATCCTGTGTCGTATGTACTCGATAATAATATATAATAAGCGTATAATATCAACGGTACTTTTTCTCTAAATATTTAAATTATAACTATAATATGTACGGTAGGATTAGGTGTGCACTTTGTATGCAATATGCTGTTTTACGCATTAGTGGTGTTAAGCCGTGAAAAATAATATTTATCACAACGTGAAAACGCTACTGGGGAAAAGAAAAATTAACCCTGAAAATAGAAGAGATTGCTACTAACTGTTACTTTTACAACAGTTGTGTTTTAGGGAAAATACATACCTACGTATTAATACAAATACGTAACCGTGGTAAAGTTTCAACTGCTACTCTTTAATCATCACTTTTTATCACCATTCACACTCACAGTATCTCGATATTTTTGATAACAGTCAATGGATTATGGAATGCACTTATTGGACATGGACCCTAATAATCTACTAAGTATACGAGGCCTGTGGAAACGGACTACGAATTCACTGTCCGTATAGTACTATAATATAGTCGAAGCGTGTTTAGATCACTGTTATTTAATGTACAAGTAGCAGACACTGCTAATTCATGAATCGCTGCAAACAATAGCAGTGACTGTTACTTTTAGCACCGCTAATGTGTGCGCAGCTCGTGAACGATAATCGCGACGGTTGTCTTTCGGCTCTTGATTTATAATTATGTATGATATCGATTATAATACCGAAACAAAATCGATTACGCGCTGCTCTGCAGCCCGTTCGGAGTAATAATAAATGTATTATAATATTATACAATATTATGTAGTGTAGGTATAAATTATATAAAGGTAAGCACGTTAACTTTTTGATTACTTCGTCAGCGAGTTTCTCGTCGAAAATAGTTGTGTTTACTCTTCCCGATAAGTATTAATTTTGAATTGCTTTCCCGAGCGTCTCGCGCGCGAAATAATTATTCGCTAATGGCTTAACGATTTGCTCGGCGCAAAGACCTTACATCAACTTCGTTTTTCAATTAAATATTCTTTTTACAGACCACTGCGATGTACCGTATAGACCTACTCGATTAATATAATATAACGACGTCGGCCGACATGATGGCGACGACGATTTTCGTTTCACAGCGAGGAAGCTACTACGCAGTATGCGGCTGTACAAAGTATACGTACCTAATATTGAATAAAGACGTCACGACAAGTAGATTAAAATAAATATGGTTCTGGTCCAAAGAGAATGCAATAATAATTATACGCAATCCCTTTGACATCATATATAACTACTATGACGAGCTAGTCGACGTGTACGTAGACGGTAATAATGATTGATTCGACGAATTACGTTTGCAGCCTGTAGGGAAGTACCCAGGTATATAGGCACACAACAAACAAGTAACCACCGCGTCTATATTACTCGGTATTAAGTTATGACCGCCACGCGTCGATCGAATACGATATGTCAATGTTTGCGAATTCGCTCCGAATCGGTTACGAAATAATAATATTGTGACGATATCATAGCCAAGTACCGGTACGTATTAATATCGTTACTAAATAATAATATAATGTGATCTGCAGTCTGATATTGTTTCAATCTGCTGCAGTCACATCATACAACAACACTATTGGATTCACTTAAGACGTCGTAACCAGATCTAAACCATGTCTGTGTAAGTTTGAAGGAGTTACTTAATATCCTATATATTGTTAGAATTCAATGAACATTGGCCCTGTGGGTGCTGTGTAATTAATGACGATACACTTGGTCTATATATTATATTATTATAAGTTTCGATATTTTTTTTTTATATATTCCATTATTTTCACCTATTAATTTACGCGTGCTATATATATATATATATATATCGGTGCCTTTTTGTTAATTTTAATTTGAAAATTACTTATAGTTAAGTCCATCATTCGCTGTCACCGCTTTAAACGTCTTTACGATGATGATGATATAACAATATTATCATTATACGACGTTCGCGATCTTTTCACATGATGGCTGTGGAGCACAGGTGTTAGAATCCCACGCAGTCCATCTATCGATTGGAAAGTGGACACAGATGGCGTACTATATTATTATTTATTATTATAGAAGGGTCTTCTCTTTCTTTTTTTTTTTTTTTTGTAAATGATCAGTAGTTTTTGAGAGTAAACGTCGAGAAGAAAAACGCCGACAATTTCGGTAAAGTGTTTATAAAGTATATAGGTAATAAAATATACTAACATACAACCGTAATAAAGTACAAGAGTATTATATTGCAAATCGGTGATATTACAATAATGTATAGCTGCAATTTGGTAATGAACAGATTTGTACCTATATAATATGTGAATGCGATACCTACATTTTAATATGATAATATGAGAGCACTCAAAAATACTTTTAAACATGACATAAATACAAAAGTAGAGTAGGACTTCGGAACAATCGTTTATCAACCGCAATCATTTATCGATTGATATCGTCTCCAAATAAAAAAATACTTAAATTCAATATACACTTGAAGCGATCCCTATGAAGTACACTAAAAAATGTTAAAAACAACAATAAATTCCTTGTTAAGGGGATTCCACCCGGTGGTTTTCTGTTATTGTCTAACACGCTCGTGATATAGGATTTTAGACCTGTTCTATACTTCTATGCCAAACATACCAATTATCTTATTAGATAAGAATTGTCTTATTAAGCGATAAGTATTCTGAAAACGACTTGAATTTGTTTTCAAGTGTATTTGAAAATCGACTTTCTCATATTTTTGATATTATCCCCTTAATTCCTAAAACCGTCTTATTAAAAAAAAAGTATAAAAAATTTACATATTGTCATATTCGAATTTTCGGAGAAGTTAAAATTGAAAAATCAAAAATTTGCGAAAGTCGATCTTAAGTAAGCTTAACGCCAAATTCAAATCTGTTTTTATAATTCTTATCGCTTCATTAGAACAATTTGTATATTTAGCAAAGAACCCGTCTAAATACCTATGTCACGTGTGTGTTAGACAAATACAGAAAATCACTGGGTAGAATTCCCTTAAGGATTGCATTTAAGAAACCTAAAAGAACAAATACCGACATACTTAATACAATTTTAATTTAAGAACATAAAAAATACTTCATACAAAGGAAGTTTTGCTAAATTTATATCACTTGAATTTTAGTGAAGTTTTTTTTAATCATAATTATCATAACCGACAAATTACAAATAATGTTTTTAGATTAAGTAAGTGTATAAAATTATGAGAAATAAGTTCCTTTTAATGTTACATTGGGAATGTGCAATTGTTTTTAATAATTTTAATAGTTACGAAAAATATATTAATATAAAAGTTAATTTTTTATTGCAATAAAATATAACTAGATGTATATTTATTATTAAAAATTATTTTAGTTTTTTAATTGTATATACAAATATATACTATAGACACTTTTAATTTTAATTTTATTCATACATTGCATATTATTCTTATTTTTAAGTTGTATTAACAGATAACAAACAATTTATTTGGTATAATTTGTAGGTATGGAACTCTGTGTCTTTTTAACAAGCTTTCCTTTTTGGAGTTATTATATATTACATTCCTATTGTTATATTTAATTTACGTAAATTTGTGAAATTAAAATAAAATAAGTTAATTATTAATATTATTATTTAATATTAAAAATTCAAACGAATGGTAATTTTTTTAGATTATTAACATATCGTCTCGTTCTCTTACCACCAAAGGATTCGATACACCGACTGTTTTAACGGAATTAAATATAGGCAATTTTCTAAGTGCGTGAGTACGCGATATGTGAATGTGTGCTTAGTAATTGATCATAAGTGAGTGTGACTGTAGTGTAAAATAAATAAGCTGAATGCTCCCAAACGTGTCAAAAATTCGCTACACGAATATTATTTTTTTTTTCCAACTAAATAATCAGGATAATTATTACGATATATGGAACAGTATTGTTATGTATGCAATTGATAGACCGTCGTTATAATCAACCAGCTGTTATTACAAAATCGATGTGACTCGCCGTTGTTACTATGATGTCATATATTATACAACAAACAGACGACACTTGGAGTTAAATCTGTGTGAGAATACAGCATTTTTAGTCAGAAATTCACGATATTGTATTATTATAACAACAATATTCATAGTATATGGTTATTGTTTAAAATCGGAATGGTACTTGCTACGAACATCGTGAGTTTGGTATTTATTTTGGAGTTCCTGTGTCTGGTTAGGAATACCGGGGCAGGCCACCATGGCGGTCATCATGGTGGTCATCATGGCGGTCATCACCGCGGTCATCACTCCGGTCACTGCGGTAATTGTCATGGTAATTATCACGTCGGTGGTGGTGTGGAGCCGAAGCACAACAGATATTATGGTCACGGTGGACACGGTCGTCGCCCGGACCAGGGTCACCATGGCGGTGGAGGTCCTCGCGACCAGGTTCCCTCGATGCACCGCAGTGGTGGCAAAAAATCGTTGAACCCAGTGGGCTCTAACTCCGAAAACCAACACCAAACCCGGTTGTCGGCACATTCTAAGAAAAAGGGACACGCGGACATCGTGCGCTCTCAGATGAGTTCAAGAGATGTGAATTTAGTGACTCTACCAAGTGCAGCCACAAAATGTACATGACCTATTAATGACGTTTATATTATGATTATTATTTTTATCATTTTTGTTATTGTTTATAAGTTTTATTTCTCAAAATTTAAGCGAGGACCCCGTACTTTGGCCTTAAGACACATTGTGCACACCCTTCCCATCAAAGTCTCAGTTCACTACATGTTGTACAAGTCTTGAGTGTCATACGACTATAATTTTTTTTTTTTTTTTGGTACATCTCTTAATTTGTCCTGCGATTTCTAAAGATAGTCAAAGAGTTGCATTCACATCCGAATAATATATGATGTAAGACTTCTTCCATTTCCTGTACATTTGTGTCATTGATACAATGATACACTGATAGTATGCACGTGTCGTACGTATGTAAGACGGAGACAACAAATGCATGGGTAGCATCTTCTAGAGTTACCGTTCTCATCTGATTTCCACTAATGTTCTAAAGATCGCTATATCCTATAAGTAGTATCTCGAGTTCTTCGAAACATCTTTTAATTTTTGGGCGACTTCCTATGCCGTCGAATTATTTTTCAATTTTTGTCACAACACGCAGGTATAATATTACCTATATACTTTAAATTTGTATACGCCCATAGTATTATATATCCACACATGTCGAGCAAAACTGCTCTAAAGCGCACCTCTCTGTCTTTCAGGTTGTCTGAAATCCAATTTAAAACTATAATACTTACATAAAGCGTTATATCATTATATTGTATTGGTATATTTAAATTGAAAATCACAAATTCTGATGTCGTATCATTTCCAATTGTGTTATACGCACCTTACCTAACCTATGTATTATATATTATTATATGTAGCTGTGCAAATTCAAATACATCAGATACAACTCTTTCCGTAATAAAATCCAAATACGATCGAAACTTAAAAACTTATACGCTCCAAAACTTTGAAAGTGTCGATAATAAATTATGAGTTCATAAGCTAACTTCAGTTCTTATAAACATATATGGTTGACTTTTTAGTCACTCTTTTTCACTGAATTTATTTCTTTTCAAGAACTCTACCTATATTTATTTAAGCTCACCAGATTGCATTTTCGCAATGTTTTTTATGAAATGTGAAAACGAATTAAACATAAACGTTGATCTATTATATATTATGTATACTGCAAAATGTCAATATTATGGATTGGAATTCATCTCAAATTATTGTTGAATTTTATTTAATTATATATATATATAATATATTTGAAATTGTTAATGATTTTTAGCACATTTTACTATCAAATTTCAAGATTTAAATTATTTTTAAAAAAAAAATAATGACAATAATCAATTCTATAAGTGTATTCCAGCATATTTGTATAGGAAATATAGGTAGTAATTAATAAAATATAGTAAATACTATTGAATATTTTGGATACTCATATTTACTTATGGTTTATCTACATATAAATTGTATATTTATTTATAATATATATATAGTGTTTTTCTTTTATGAAAATACCAACCAAGAAATAGAGATTTGTCTGAAAATGTAAAATATGATGTTACCTTTTATTTTATTTCAAAATAGAATCATAAAATGTTATTATGATTCGTAAAATACAATTTTGTATGAGTGCATGTATTTAAAGCATAAAAATATAAAAAATATTACATTCATTAGACTCTTTACTTTGCAGCTTTGCAATACTATACTCAGAGCATAATAAAATGTTTAATCCTTCTTTCATGTTTTTAAAAAATTATTTTAGTGTGATATTTTTCATATATTAGCGTGGTCAATGATTAATGTACAATATTAATACAATATATAATATTCATATTGAGATTTCACAACCTCAAACCACCAAAAACTTAGTTCTACTCAACAAATTTAATTTTAAAATATAGTGCTATTCAAATAAGCATTAACATTTCTACCGAACTTTAAAAATATATAAACAGAAACCCGAAGTATTCATAAAAAAAAGTGTTAATGTACCGTGAGTGAAAACTGCAAAGTATATAAAACTATTACAATAACTTTTAATTAAGTCAATGAAGAGTGTTTTATTTTCCCTCCAACATTATTATTTTTTAGACTTAAAGTAATTATTCAAATTCTGAACAACATTTATGGTAATTAAGAAATTATTGTTTAATTTGTCGTTCAATTTAAGTAAATGGTTTCAATCAAAACATCATTATATTTAATTTTATTTGTTTCATTTTTGATATTCATATTAATTTATACTTATCCAACAGACAATAAATAATAAATTAAATGTATTTTTTTTTTTTAGATAGCAAAACGTAATTTTATGTGCCGTAAATAATAAAATTACTCATATGATAATAATGTCATTATATATTTATATTTTAGCCTCAAATATGTGAATAACAACTAACTTTTGACTAAAATATTTTGTTTAATTCCCATATTTTTATACTTCCATGTTCTATCTTAAAAAGTGTTTAGTTTACTTCTGGAACATATTAAATCATAATAAGGAGCACTTTCTATCAATTTTTGTTATTGAGGACCATTTTGAAGATCACGGCCAAGTTTAATCTGTACTACGACCAAATTCACTTTAACCATTGGGTAGAGTATAATAATTATTACGAGTAACTAGTAGTGCAAGACAGACGTTGCACAATGATAAAGGTACAAAACAAAAATTCTTCTTAGAAAAAAAAAATTAAATTACAAAAGCGACATCAAAAGTTTATATTATTTGTTTTCTATTCGACATGTTGTCTTTATAAAATACAGGCCACTGTTACTATTGTGCGGTTTATGGATACAGCAGCATTATATTATATTGTATACGTATGTGTATTCCGTTGCAGTCTCGTAACGATAAAAGTGGCATGACGGGAAATATATTGTATTTTAATGACATACAAATATATGATATAAAGTTGGAATAGTTGGAATTCAAAAGAAAGGAAAAAATATTATGTAGATGGCATTTAAAGTGCAACGCAAAGTTTTATAATAAAATAATATAATTCACTCGGTATTAGTGCATTATAGTGCAATATAATACACCACAGGTAGTAAATAACATAAATATTTATACTACAAATTATGTTTATCTTATGTTGCTGTAACATATATCATTACCGCAGTTTATTACGTCTATGTTTACTTTAATTTGTATAAATCATCATTATAATTCACCTGCCATTTCAAATGTCGAGAGTTATATTATTTAATTGAATCCAAATATTAGCAACGTATAGCATAGTAGTGTCCGTATTATTTTATATAAAAAAAAAAAAAACGTCATTAGAAAACATTGGCGTCACGAAAATATATATGTTCACAACGTTCTTATTGAGTAATATTTTCAAAAGTTTTCACTCGAATCATCTACGGAAAAATATTACCAAAAGCTTTTTATTCAAATTACATAAAACTTTTTAAATCCTTCATTTGCAAAAAATTAATTATGTATACTTTTAATTTAATTTAAAACTTAGTCCGCTTTAAATAAAAGTATATACATATTTATAAATATTTTGTTTTAATATCTAGAAAAATATTTTATTTAATTAATATTTACGTTTTTTTTTTTTTAACGATTTGATTGGAAAAGTTTTTTTGGATACAGTTCAATATTAACGAATGTATTTTTTTTCTAAATCATGTAATGAATATTGCTAAATATTCAACAACATTGAAAATTGGAATAGGTATATAAAAGTTATTGTAGATACATTTTAAATATTTTATTATATTATTCTGTTATATTTTTATCGGTATTCAAGTTTTTAATGGTTTTCGAAAAAGATAGTACCATTAGCTGGGTAACGTATATCTTTATACAAATTAATAATATTAATACAAACAAGTCTGAAATATTTTTTTTTTTTTTTATTTTTCTATAATTTTTGTATATAGTTAAATTAAATTAAATTAGACATAATACTATCATCTTTTAAAATAATATTAAAACAAAAACATAATATTACAATAAATTAATAAATAACGGAATTAGTGTAAAAATAATATTCAACGAAATAGTCTTACCTTTCAAAGAAGTTATGTATCGGATAGAACTTTCCCATTTTGACCAGACAACGTCTAAAAGCGATATGTGACGAATTATCTGCATAAGTATATTTTGTTTATACATAAATATATAATAATATAATATACAAATGTTAAGCTACAGTGATCACAGGGTGCATAAATGGATATTTTCATTTTAAAGCAAATTAAAAGCATTTTATAGTTATATTATACATTTTGTATAACTTATTTAAAAATAAACATATTCAAAAAAATCCCCTGTTAGGTCCTGGATAATACCCTTAAGTCCACCAGTAGTATTATCTTAGGTATCTGTTATTGGCATATAAGGAGTTCTTATACCAGGAGTTCTGCCAGTGTTAAGAATTATATTAGACTTAGAATTTAAAATACCTAAGTACAAATTATATTAGTATTACTAGTTATAATAATAATATTTTAATTTGTAATTATATTTTTTGACATACTACATGACAATGTTGAAGTTTTTCGTTCGTTCGTGAAATTTTTATTATTTATATACAATAACTATGATTTGTATTAGTAATTTCATATTTTTTACTTATTTTTTTTTTTTTTATTTAAATGTATTTCCTATTATTACAACGAGTATTAAATGTTAAATTTATAGACGGTTGTTGTCACAAAAATTATGATTTTTTTTTTTTTAACAATAATTATAGTACCTATATACATGATACATATAATAATACCCAATTTTATTTTGTTACCTACCTGATTTTGTATTACTGTAGGTGGAATTTACACTAAAAATACGTAGGTACTATTGTGGCTGAGTTTATATGCGTCCAACGTTTTCCCATATGATGCGTTATCAAGATGAAGACAACTGCACATACAGGTATAGCGCACCTATTACCCTTAACCATAAGCGGTATTGCTTACTACTGCGCATTTCATCACAATCTGATATTAAAATTCATTTGTAAAATGATCGCACTAGTCGTTCTCGGTTTACCATATAATATCATATCGGGCTGACCTGTTTTCATCTATTATAATATTATTGTTGTTAAAATCACGCGTATAGCGTTAGCTGCAGATTTTCGTTCAATTATTGAGGTTATTACACTGAACGTGTTGGTTTATAAGTTCGATAAACTGTCTGTTTATTTCGCAAGTATTTGCGTGCGTCTCGTGCGAGCGTAGGTGTAGACATTGCAATGATCGATAGCACTGAGTTTGCATGGTATCAATGCGTGCTGTAGGTATATTATTATAATATTATTGTGTGCTTATTATGTCGAACGACTCGTTCGTACAAGTCACCACCGACGACGACACGGCGTCAACTACACGAGCGGGTGTTATTTGTTGCTAAATGCTGCGCGTTATTGTGTTGATCGTGTGTACCTAAAGCACAGTGGTTCAAAGTTTAAAAAAAAAAAAATGCCCAAAACTCAATAATAATATAGTAATACCGATCATACTAAAACAACGTATAAAAATAGTTGGTTATATTGTTTAAAACAATTTTTTACTCAAAGTTTTTTTATTCCAAGCGTTCTTTCGTAAAAACAAAAGTAGGTATATACATTTGTATCAATATTGTCATCGCCACTGCCATTATTTAAAATTATTAATTCTTTAACGATAAGGATGTAACTTTCGTCTTTCTTAACTTTCCTTAATCTACTTAAAATTCAGAAGGATCAGAAGGTAATATTAAGCGATACCTTTTTTAGCGATTTCATTTACTATTTCAATTGTGCTTTATTACATTTACAAGCACAGATATAATATTTCTACAATGATAAATACTTTAATAGTCGCTATAATAATATATACATATATTATTAATTATATTTCTAGAGTATTTCATACCACATAAAAACAAAAACATTAATTTGAAAAGTAAAAAAAATAACTCTTTTGATTAAATGATCCATTTTTTAATACCTAAATGGGCATATAAAGTATTTTTATACAATAGTTTTTGAAAATTTCAAAAACCACTTATGGCCAACTTCTATTACTTTTGAATCAATAATATGATAGCCGGTTTAAATTTTTGTGTAATATTATAAAGTTTGCGGGAGATAGATATTCCCATTTGTTTCTCTCGAATATATGTATGTATTAATTGTGTGTAATTGCAGAAACCTATTTCAATTTATATACAATTTATTAGATCAATGATAGATTGTTTAAAAGTTGGAATGTATTTTAATTAAACTTCATAACAAACTAAAACTGTAACATATTTATGTTTTTACGCTGGATACAACCATTTTTTTTTTCAAAAGGATTCTAACCGTGACCAAGCGTGGTTATAATTTCCATATCATGGCAACCAAAAAATAACTTCAAATACATCGAATAATCTTTTTTCAAATTTCTCGATTAGTGATTACTGTTTAAACGATTTGGAGTGGCCTTATTCGTGTTACTAACAAAAATATATAATATATGATTTAATGTTATTCCAATCTGACATGCAGTGGATCAAATATCAAATTAATTATTTAAAATTATTTTTGTAAATAATTTTAAAAAGGTGCTCTGCTGTACAGTAGGTTACAAGTGGGTCACTGTATAATGGATGGTATTATATTTGAATTCAATGATATTATATCATTGTATAAGAAAAACGATTCTGAGCGGAGACGGTATATTAGTCTAGGTATAAGACATATTATATACTTATCTATGGTATTAAAAAAAATTGACCTATAATAAATTCCAAATTAACCATATCACAATATCCATTAGGTACTTATACTGCGTTATACATCAACAACAAACCGTGATACTATAATAGATATATAATAGTATACTTTAGAAGTTTCAATTACCCACGAATAATATTATACAACCACCACAAAATAACTAAAATAGTTATTCTAAGTTTTTAATATGTAATTTCGTCCAAATTTGAACTTCAATGACTATAAAAATAAACTGTGCTTATGTATTTTTTTAGATTTTTTGGTAACAGAATAATCTATTTACGTAAAATCTTGTTTTAAATTTTCAACCTTTAGAAGTAAAAGTTGAACATTTTATAAATTTTTAACAACAAAATAATTATTAAATTTTAAATTTGATAAATGTTGTCAAAACTCGATATTTTAATGCTTATAAAAAAAAATTTGCAAACTATGCAATATACATTTTTAATATTTTTCAACTGCTATAGTAACAATATATTAGGAGCCTTGTATAAAATTTTTACACTTTTTGGCCCAACAGATAAAACTTAATTGATATTCATAGAAAAAAAAAATAAAAAAAATGAAATATGAAATTGTCCGTAAATAGCTCAATACAAGTTAAAATGTTTTAAAAATGTTATCAAGTATAAGAATTGATAAAATAAACATTCAGTGAAATTTTCATATATCTACAGTTATTCGTTTTTGAATTACAACAAGATAAGAAAATTGCTACATGAGAAATCGAGTGAATATCCAATGTTGTAAAAATTTGAATAATAAAACGCTTAGAAAAATTTAATTTGACTTTCTTATAGACATTTTTTTTTTGATGAAGGTAGATAATCATTTTTCAAATATTATTGTCACAATATAGTAGGAACTTTGTACCTATTAAATTTTCAAGTATTTTTACTCAACAAATAAAGTATTTTTATTGACATTCATAGAAAGAAAAACTAATAAAATGGGAAACTGAAATAGTTCCTAAACAGTTCAAAACAAATCAAAATATTTTGTAAATTTTATCATGTATAGAAAATGGAAATATAGACAACCAGTGAAAATTTCATGTATCTACGGTAGTTTGTTTTAAAGTTACACCAAAAACCAAAGTAGATTTTATGAAAAATCGATTTTGAGTAAAAATTCTCGTTTTTTCTTAATTTTTCTTTTGTTTTTCTTCGCGCTTTTGAAAATTACTGGGAATTTTAAAATTTGACATCCTCAATGCACCAATGATATTCACTTTCCAATCGAACAAGATATTGAAGTTGAAAATCGAAGCATTATTTCGACTACTTATCGTGTAAACAGACACAAAAATTTAAAAATTTAAAAATTTAAAAAAATATATAAAAACACACATCATTGCAAAATCAATACATTCATCGTTCCACTCAGAATCTAAAATTAACCAGATTTATTACTGGAATATGATGTTTTTATTGACAAAACAACATTTAGTATCTATCAGATTTCCTTCAGAACTATTGAGTGACCAAATTCTAGAATAAATCAATATATTCATACAGCCAAGTTATAAATCTATGAACAGTGTTTTTTAAATAATTAAATAAATATTTAAATTATTAAATTTTAAATATGTATTACTAATTAGTGAACAACTTTTCTTACAGTATAAATAAATAAAAGTATAACACTCCTCTATCTTCAATATTTATGCGTTTAAACAATAAACAGTGACAAAATAATTTGGCACTCATAAACATCTCTTGGCACCTTATATTTTTATTCATTTCACGAGTATGTAAATGTAATATTTTTTATTTTTTATTTTTTTATATGTAAATTAATGCCATTCGGATTTTAACAATAGTGATTCAAGATAACAATAGATAAGTTTAACACAAAACTTAAACAATATTTACAATATAGAAAAATTTGGTCTTGGTACGAAAGATCATTAGTTGGTATTAGTTGAGGACACCCTTATTCATTCTTATAATGGGGGCATTTTTAGCGAAGTTGGACCGACTCGTTGGTAAGTGAAAGGGCTATTGAATTCTGGTGTTGCCTTGGACATGAAAACAAATATACTGCATACATAATAGTGTACATCCCCTTACAGCAACTTCAATAAATTGTACAAGTAACAATATACTCGTTCTTGGAAATAGGAATAAATTATAATTCATAACACATCATATAAGACCAAATGTTACGACTCAATACGTATTGCTTAAAAGACGTATCCGTCTGTAATAATTTATTGACTTTTAAGAACGGTATTCATAATTCAATGATTGTAATACAAGTGTAATGTTAAATGCGTGTTTATGTTTGACTTAGGTCATAAATACTATTTTTGTTCCATTAAATGTATATTACTTTAAACACCCCATAAAGCATATTAATTTAAATCTACCCAAAAATAAATCACAGCAACTATCATAATAAATGATTATTCATTTATGCATGATACACAACAATGCGGAGTTGTATTATTTACCATAATATATTTTTTTTTTTTTAAACTGACCGAACCCAGAATCTTTGACATAAAATAATAAACATTTTGTTTTTTTCATGTAACTCCTTACTTACATAATATTATAAATACTTGTGAACCGACAAATTATCTAGTACGAAAAACCGGACAGAATATCCAAATAAACAAATCGTTTAACGTGGACCGGCCAAACGAAAAAACAAGCACACAATAATATATCGTATCTACCTACCTACTATATATAATATTATGTAAACGCATAATTTATTAAGGTCGTAAAACCAATATTGCTGGGAAGTCAGTTTTATTGTTCGTCCATTTAGATTATATATTTTTTTTTCATTATCATCATTCGTCGCCACTATTGTTTTATTTAGTCGCCATAAATATATAACAACATTTCAATGTGCGAAATCGGTCGATTAATTTGTATTCCATCGGTTTATTCGAGGATGTGTCATCGTGACATTTTATAAAATAGTGGTGCATGTAGCACCCCGAGCACACCACCGTAGAAAATGTTTTAAATATATATCGGACTGTCTTCTAAAATAATACCATACTTATGATATATGTTTACGAGGTGGTCAATTTTATTTAAGTATCAGTTCTGTTTATTTCTATAAGGTTTAAATTTTTTTAAAACATTGTTTTTACATAATTTGATGCGAAACGAAACAACTGAATTTTTGAAAAATAAATCATATTTTCTAAAAATTGTTTACAACATTATTTTTAAGTTTCATACGTTTTTTTAAGATCTATATTTTAATTTTATATTCCGAATCAGAATATTTTTTGTAGTAGTTTGATACATCAAAACCGAATTTTGGAACAGTGGTATTCATATTTGTTGTTAATATTTAAAGTTTTTATGAGTGGAGAATTATGGAATAACATTTTGCGGGGCACACGGGGTGCCTATCATCTCCACTCATCTAATCGCATTGAAATACACCAAAAAATATTCCATTTAAAAATATGAAATGTTTGTTAACCTTCAAAAATGAAAAAATGATAGCTATAAAAAATTGAAAAATGTATAAATTGTTTTGCTATAACAACAATTACTTATGTGTAAAATATTATGGAAAAATTCAAGACTTTCGAAATACCTAATTGTTGTAGACATTTAACTTGATCACCACCGCTTGTTATATATTGGTATATATAATATTAAGACGCCGTGCGACGATTCTGTCGTTTTTAATTCGCATTCGACGTTTCTCTATACGGTTTAATATGTTCATCGTATTATTTCCATACCTGTAATAAATTACGAAATTAGTTTATATAGGTAGGTTATAATAATATATAACAGTGTATACTGGATTATTGTGATTTTATTTATAATTAATTTTACATCGATTTACTTATAAATTTCGAGTCCCGCCCATATATATATATATACACCAAGTGCACATATATAAGCATGTTTGTAAATCGGCGTGTATAATAAATTCGATTTAATTACAAATAAAATTAATTAACATTCAGCAGCAGCGCGGTGTGCCCTTTTACGGTGAGCTCCGATACTTATAGGTACACACAAACACACACACACACACACACACACACAAGCATTTATATATTATATACAATATACATGCATATATATAATACTGTGTAGATACATATAAATACCCTGCGTAATGCCCTCCTCGAGGAGAATGATAATAATTATCTCCGTTCATTTGTAAAATTCCGCTGAACCCGATATTGCGTTTTCATTCTGGGGTCCAATCCTCCCGAAGCACCTATCTTAAAATATACGTTTATTATTCGTCCAATGCTCCTTTCGATTGTTTTCCCGGGACCCACGGCATCACACTATATCCGTACCGTAATAAATTAAAAGCAATTTTAACTGTCCGAGCCCCGTACCTTCACCTCGCACTGCTACGGTTCGAAAATTATAATATTTACAATGTGATCCATTTACGACGGTTATCAACGAAGCGAGCTAATGTTTGTGTTAATTGTAATAATATAATATTAATTGTGTTTTTGATATATTTTCCATACGATTTCAAGTAGGTTTTTTCGTATTATTTACCTCCAATCCATTTTGACCGAGCAAATTTAACAGCCGATCAGAATATAATTATTTCATACACGATTGTACTAGTTAGATTATATTACGAGTAGGTACCTACTCGAAGATTATTAGTTACCCATATTGATAAATAATAGTAAGTACAGAAGAGTTCGGTAATAAAATATTGCCACATCTGGAGGAGGGAGGGGGGGGCAAAATAATGCCTTTGCCTCGGGAAAAAATGTCAGGGAGGCGAGTAGCAATTACGCCTCAACACTAACTACAGGAACAAAATACAAATTAACAGAGAAAATCTGTTGTAACAATAGTTGTAATGTATCCTCATACAATATGATACTCTCGAAATAATAATATTTAGACTCATGCCACCTATAGTAATGACATCATGACTGTGGTCATTGTTCATAATAAATTGAATAAACCTATAAATGGGGTAAACCCATTGATACACGTCACAGATGCTTTACGTAAATTTATCATCTTTCCGCTCAAAACTCATTTTGCCGAATTATTATTTTTCAAATGATACGCAGAACTGTCTTGCAATAATATTATATAGGTAGCTTTAGTGTAAGTGTAAGTTGTGTCCTGTTAAAAAGGCCCAGATAAAAACATACGTTAGTATTACCCGTAACTTGGGGCACATGTTTCCATCATATTATATATACGTTAATTGCGTCCGACGGAAAATCCGTAAAAATAACATATTATATTAATACCTACATATAATGTTTGTATTGATGAAGCAAGTCGTAACAACGATATAGACTTAAGCCATAAGTTATTAATTAATAAAGAACAAAGATAGCACAAACAAATTAAACGGCTAGAGCTTAGTACCGATAAAAGTACGTAATATGAATAACAATAAATAAATATTATAATATGACGTAAGAACCTATACAAAATGTTTTTTTTTTATTATTTTTGATTATTAAGTTTGAATAAAAAAGTGTTAGTAAAAAACCATTATTAGTTTTAATCATACCATTGTTATAACAGTAACGTAGTCCGTCCTATAAGTCCTAAGTCTATTACAATGGGAAGGAAAATATTGGTTGGAAATTGGTATCATACATTTTAATACAAAAAATACCCTGAACGCAATTTATAGCGGGAATCAACTTACAGTCGCCCAATTCAATTACCTATTGTTATAAATACCCAATAACACTATAAAATGCAAATTGCAAAAATAATACATAGTTATTAACACCCGCTCGCTCAGCTACGGATGTTTTTAAATACCGTTTTATTTTTTACTTGCACGTATCGACCGGTTTATTAGCGAAGTAAAGGAGGTAAGTAAACCGCTGTTGTTTTCGACGCCGGGTTCGGTAATCGCCTGCAGTAATTGAAGGGTCGACGGTAAAAACAAACGTGAAACAAACAAACAAACAAACAGAAAAAAAAAAACAATTAACAAACGTTAAATCAAACCGGGACCTTTGCGATATGTATTTGATTTAAGGTCTCGAACGGATTTTTAATGCCGACGCGGCAACGTGTACGGAAAAGTACACGAAAAAAACATTTGCACGCGTTAAAATCTGACGGGCGTTGTTGTCGTGTCCGGTGCGGCGTACGTCGGAAAAGGGTACAATTCCGCTGAAATGTTATAATTCAACCGAAACAGATTCGATATATTATTATTATTCTCCAATATACGGTTCACCGGGTCAACCATGCCTCGGTGTTGTAAAGGTGTGCCCGGAGACAGATCTCCCGCGCCGTTGAATTTAAAGAGCCATTATTTTATTTTTTTATTTTCACATTTATATTTTTTGTCCGCGTAGCATTTACATATAGACGCGTTTAATTCCCACTGCGAGCGTTTTTAAATTAATAATGGTAATTCGACGACGGAAATGAAAAACGATAATTGAATTGATGAGATTTTTATAGACACATTATAGGAACGGTAGGTAGGTAGGTAATCGATGAGAATGAAATAGTATAATTCATCGCCATTGAGACCGCGAGTGCAAGGCAAAACGCGAGGTCGTGGGAACTTCGATTGTTTTTTCAGTTTTTTGTAATAATTATATTATATCCGCAACACTGCGAATTAGTTGTTTTAAAAAAAATTGATTATAATTTTTGAAACGATTTTTTGTTACCCGTGCTGGTTGTAAAACAAACGGTATTGACTTTGTCAATAAATTATTGAAGTAATACATTTTTATTTAGATATTTCCCCACTAAATGGTTTTCGTGTTTTTGACGCTCAGGTATATTATTTAACTGTGATTAATATTTAATTGTAAATTATATTCTCTATATTACAGTTTACACTCTACACAATAGTACTGTCTTAGATGATTCATGATTGGTATACTTACTGATACTGAGTGGAGAGATGAATGTATATGATATAATAAATTATGAGATTTTTTTTTGTGGTCATCACCATTTGAAGTAGTAAAAATGGTAACATTTTCAGTGCATTTCAAAATAATCCTGAAAGACAAAAAAAAAACAATTACAGAAAAACGGAAATATATACCAAAACCCAGTTTTGACTAAATCGATTTTATTAGGTATTTATTTTTTTTTTGCTATTCAAAACCGATTAACCGTTGAGACTTGACATTTTCAACAAATTTTTTTATTGGAATTTTTTAGATATTAAATAATATATAATAAGGTATTATTGAATTATCATGTCATTTAAAAAATACTTTGGCTCTTTTTCTGCTATTTGTAAATAAACATTTGAAATTTTCAATTGGTTTTTAAAAAATTTTTGGGATATATTTATCAAAAAATAATTTTTTTGGGATATGGCGATAGTATAACAAATATGTAATATTTACAATAATATTGGTTTTATAATAGTCGTTGATTTAAATATTGTATACAGTCATACCAGTTTCTAACATTATACAAATTATCAATCATGAAAGTATGCCTAAAATGTGTAAATTAAATAATCTTATATTATTGAACATTTTTCGAACAATATTTGTTTTTTTTTTTTGACACAATAACTTTACTTACAGTATTTGAGTGATAACATAATATTATATTTTACAATTTATTCAGGTCACGTTTGTAATGAATACTTAAATTTTTTGTATGGAAACAATGCAAAAAAGTACAACGAAATCGAAGAGCACAAATAATTTGAAAATCCCTAAAGGAAGAAAAATCAAAAAACACTTTAAGTTCCAATGACAGCGTATAATTTGCCCTCTCCAGTGTGAATAAATTGTGTTATATACAATAAAAGTATTGATAAAAACGGTTCGTACAAAACATTTGAACATTGACAGTTCCTGGGGTACATAAACTTATTACGTTTTATATTTATTTAGATTATTCAAATATTCGATTTTTTTTTTTATGAAATCAAATGATGTATATACTTTTTAGATAAAAAAAACAAAAAAAAAAAAAAGGTTCCATATAATATTTGAACATGTAATTTTATATTTGTTGTAATAAAATATGATGTTCCGTTATAATAAATTGTTGTACCTGCTGCAATAAATGTAAATAGTTCGCAACGGTAATTTTATCGTGTAAACATAATATATAATATATAGTTGAGTACGGCGTTTTTGTTTTTATTTCAGATATAGCAGTCGTGTAAATAGGTGTTTGGCCACGATAAAGTGCAACGATTATCTCATACCATTGAGTATCGTTCTAATATAGCGTTTCTGTTTTTTTTTTCCTGTTTGAAAAAAAAAAAAACAAATTGATTTTCGTTAGTTTTTCAGCTTAAAATAATATTATATAAACGACGTATAAACACGTCAAGTTTTATAGACGGTTATTTATTTGTTTTTATTTCCATTCCGCCGCCACCAGCAGCCAACGACGATCGAGTTTCTAACACACACACACACACTATTATTAGTACATAATATAGTATAACATTATATTATATTATTATATATATAGATACCCACCTAATATTTTCCGTAAGAATCACGCTATCGACTATAATGTACGTAATATGCGTATAATATTAAATTCGTCTTTCGCCGACTAAGTGTATATTATCACGTAGCCGAATCCATTTATCAACACCACCCGCAGTCACCGCCGCCGCCGCTTGTATTAAATATATTACTGTTATCATAACACGCGAAACCTCCGAAATTATTTTTAATAAAACACGAGACACGGAGCTCGGGCCGGGACGACTTGCGAATTAATCATATTATTCCGTGTAAACATATTATTATTATTATGCCTTCAGTGGTGGACAAAAAAAATTAGATGGCCGTACGGCTTTATTACGAGAGCGACGTGTTTTTTTTTTTTTGTATACGATGCATAATGATCAATTTATTACGAGGTCCAAAGACGACTGTCTCTGCAAACAATGAACGTAACCAAACAGAAAAAAGAGGATCGTTCAACATATAGTCGTATTATATTAATATACGCTTGCAGATTGATCTGATTCCGAGAAATATTAATTATTCGATTTTATTTCCTCGGTTCATGAACAATTAGAAGCCGGAAGGTTATTGGAGTTTTATGTATAGTACCTATACTACACAAAATAATAAATTACGAGAGGTATTTTAATGTTGGGATCAATATTATATAAAATATTTGATGTTTTAGTTACGTGTTGTTTGTATTTTATATGAATAACATTCTACACACCCACTATGAAATAACGATTCTCATCAAAAGCGGAGAATTTGTTCAGGGAATTCGGCAACCACCATTAATAAGAAGCAATGTCACCAGAGCATACACATCCGATCAACGCCTACGCAACTATTAATGAGACTTCAGGCGTATAGGTACCATCGAAAGTATAGTTCGCACACGTTGACATAAAAAATAAATTGTTGTCGTATAATATAATATATTATTATTATCAAAATGTAAAATATTTTCGACGTCATGCACTCAAACAACAAAAGTTATCATAATCTATTAAACAAAATACAATATTTTGAAATTGGACAACATTTTTTTTTATGAAAACAAATTTAATTTACAACAATTAAATAACGCAGTGGCATACAAAATAGTAAGTTATTACTAGTCAATAGACGTCTAGTTTGATTTAGTTTATTTTTTTAATATCAATAGGTACTTAAAACCTCTTAATGATTGTAATTCATTATGATTCATACAAATCTAACTATAAAACCTATTTCTGTTTACATTATTTTTTAGTAATAATAATGTCGTCATCGTGCAGGATATTTTACAAAATCAGAAATTATAGTATATTCGAATTTCATCCCACATGTATGTAATAATTAATCGCGTTTAAAGTTTCTGAAACAGATCTGTTACTATAATATATAGTCAAAGACATAAACACTAGACAGAGTTTGTTTATGTGCAAAATATAATAATATAACTTTAGGTATAACTGACAACTGTGTACTATAATAGTAAGTTGAGAGTCTACGTAGACTGACTTGGTTTTTGTCCGCTATTCAACAACATTTCTCAACATTATACTTTGCGTACATTATCCTCAGAATTCAAGATTTCATGATAATTCGATACGGTTTTTTGGAGTTGAAAGGTCCACCAACTTTTGTAAGTTGTAACTATACAACAAAAGCGAGTTAAAACAGAATTTGTTTAAGTAAACACGGTACAAAAAGCTCTGTTGATCGCGACTTAAGATCCTGATGGTGTTCTACACGTTGCTTAAGACTTTAATTTTCAAGAACAATCGCAACTATGAGCATAAAACAATGCTAATGCTATGTTCTTCGGTGTAACGTTAACGAATAACGGTATTATATAAATTAAAGTCCATAGATGAAACATAACATCGAATCTATGGTATAAAGTATATCTATCTATGATTTATCAGGTTTTCTGGTCAAAATCATAGGTAGATCAACTTTTTCCCTCTTGGTCCCACATTTTATAACAATATATTACCTAGTTGATTCATTTCAAAAAAACAAAATAAAATCGATTTTTTTTTTTAATTAACCCGCGGCAACTTAGGCGATTGGGTGGGTTTCTCACTGTGGGGGAGGGTACTGTAGGTTAAACACGTGTGTTTTGATAGTTTGGCAGATTTTTTAGTGGACGCCCTTAAGTATCTGCCATGCCCGGTTGGGGAATGGCGGCACTTGTTCTCCGGACACCGTGACTTGCTCGAGAGAAAATGCCGCCCGCGGCCGAAGTTTTCAACCGGCGTCGGTGAGAGTGGCAACCGAGGCCTTCGTCCGATCGGCTACTCCGTCCCCCAAAATCGATTATTGTCAAACAGTAGTGTTGTATTTTATTGCGTAATATTTTTTTTAGTTTTCTCTGATTATTTTGAAAAGTATCAAATATATTCAAATTTCTACCTACCAAAACTTCAACATCGAGTAGAATTTTTAGTGCTCTAAAACGTGATAATGGATACAAAAAATGTAAAAATAAGCATCATTGTAAGACTTTAGAAACTGGAAAAGCTACGCTCAGATTCATAGGAATATAATATGTGTATACATACCTATATCAATTTACATATAAATAATAAATATAACATGTAATAATCATAAAATGTGAGGAATATCTCTTACTTATACGTATTATGAGGGTCGCATAAATAAGATAAACTCACAATCACGTACCTACTTGAGAGGCTTACGAAAACTAAACACTCTGGAAGCACTCCATGGCTGTTTGAACATCGTGTATAAATTGACGTCTAGATTTTTAAAACTCAAGTGACATATTGGATATACTATCGTTAGCTCTCCGCTTGAGAGAAAGTACCGCATAGTCTACAAAAATCTGCAAAACGTTTCACTGCCACAACAGACGGTACCTATGTAAATATTAACTGAATAGTAATTTCGAGGTTTATTTGTTTAATAATTTTTATTCTATTGCGATGTTTTGCTCGTAAAATCATTAAGACAGAAGTTGTGGTTTTGATAATCAAAGTTGACATAATTAATCGACAATGATAAATAAACACCCAATCTGATTAGCATATATAATTAGTGTTTTGCACGGTATACGCGTACAGATAAGAGGGTTTACACCAAGGACGAATATTATTACAGCAAATCCGTTTTTCAAGTTAAAAACAAATATTTTGTTATTTTCAAATAAATAAGCGGGTAAGTGGATGTCACTCTGCTGTACAGTAGGTTACAAGTGGGTCATTGTATAATGGATTGTATTAAACTTGAATTCAATGATATTCTATATTTCTATCATTATGTATAAGAAAAACGATTCTGAGGGGACACGGTTTGTCAGTCTAGATATTTTATATTGTCATTAATTATTATATATCATGTAAGTTGAATTAATATTATAATATTTTAATTTTTTATTCGTTTCTATAGTAATGAACAAAGCGTAAGAAATTAAAATCCAATTTTTAACGGTTTTTTGTAATTTTTCGGTGGTTTTTACCGTGGCATTAAATAACTATTGATAAAATCGAAAAATGACCTCCTCAAAGTACCATCTTGATCCAATTTGCTAAAAGATAATGTACTATATGTTGAAATCGAAGTACTCCTTCTGGTAGAAATTTTCTATACAGGATATAAAAAGAAGAAAAAAATAAGAAATAAACACCATTGTAAAACCATTAGCTTCCTCGCTCCGCTCAGAATCTAAAAATGACCAAGTTGAAAAAATAATAAGCTTATTATTGAACGATGTGAAGTATATTTTTATTTATTTCTTCTCAATTTATTAATTTGACGTATTAAATTGACCTTATGATTTGTAATTTTATAGTATTGCATTGTTAATATTAAATACAAAATTAATACTGGTAAACTAAATTTTCAGAATTTCAATATAATTTTAAGAAGTTTACGAAGACTGGTTATTCGGAGTCACCAGAGACTAGGTGTCTCTATTTATTATTATTTTGTATCAAATATTAAATTCTGTTCCTTGCTATAATACAATTTAGTGGAGTAACTTCATATTTTTAAATGCGATGAAAAATATACCATATTATTATATTATTAAGGTACCGTCATATCGATACCAAAACTAATTACCACATTTCAATATCATATTTAGGTATAACAGAACTCTTGTTAGAATTTAATAAAAAAAAAACCTCAGGACAAACAATAATTAAAAAAGATACACTTTCCCCTCACTTACAATGCTTATTGTGTGGTTTACTAATTCAGTCTTAAATGTCGAGTATATTTGTTATGAGGTTGGATTATAATAATATTATTATGCGAACGTTAAATAATGTGCTTATACATAATACGCCGGGTAGTGGTTATTTTATTAGGCTATAATACCACTGCATATTATCTATTATGATATTATAATTTTTATTGGATAAATGTATAATATTTCAAAATCATATGTGGGTACCTTATTACCTATAAGTATATATTATGAATAACTCTATAACTATGGTATTTACAGGTAAATAAAAAATTGTATAATAAAGCGTTCTCCGAGCATCAAATATTATTGAATTAAATTCAAAAAACATATATTGAATACCTATATTTAATGATAACCCCAATAATAAATGTTTTATTAATTTTAAGTAATATAGTAACAAATATTTATAAAATTGTTTACCAAAAATATTTAACACGTTAGTACAACCATTGCCACTTTTAGTTTTTAAATAAATAAATTGTTTTTTTTTTTTTTTTTAGTATTTAATAATTGGATATTTAATTAACCATTCAGTACATTTTTTAATGTATAAAATAACATAACCTAAATATGTAACGAGTTAGGTAAGATTATAGGTTAGCAATATTAAAACTAGCTGTATTTAAATTATAACGAAGAGCCGTTATATTGTAGACATTATATGTAGCAAGCGTGAATCTAGAAATATGAAATCGAAGGGAGGAGGGGTTGTATAGCAGATTATAGATAAGATTTGATAACAATAGTTACAATTTTATTTATATCTTAAATGTAAAAGACGTATGAATTATATGTATATAATAACCTACATAAATAAATATATAATATATAAATCGTTCAAACGGAGGCTAAAGCCACTTAGCCCCCCCCCTCTGAATCCGAGTCTTGTTTATAGCATACTCGCGTCTCGCACAAACTACATAATATTAGGTCTGTCGATGTGCGAGAAGACGTTTGCCGCCCATATATATTATATCAATTGATCATCACCCTCCGTGCTACTCGTACAGAGTAATATTCACGTTTTATTAATAATATCTATGCAATAATAATGTCGGGAATAATGATATCATTCACTATATAGTTTGGTCGACGACGAATATTCACCGAGGTAGCCAAAACAAGTACGCAAGCGTCGCTTATGGGGTAGGACATTTTACGCGGTCTTATCTTTTCAATTGCTCCGTGCGAGTTTATTATCTAATAGTACGATCGTTTCTCGCGATTATTTAGCGGTAACATTATTATTATCTACCAGTGAGTTATGAGACGGTCGACCGGAACCGACGAGGACGACCGAATCGTTTGTGAGAATTTCGCATTTTGTGGTGTAATCATTTGGAATAACACATTCGGTTTGTTTTCTGTATTTTTTTTATCGCCTACACACTTGGCAAAAAAAAAAATTACAAAATATTATACATTTATGCACGAAAACAACGTGTGTTCGTATTTCGTTCTACGATTGCTCACATATTTTGAATTCGAATGCACACAATATTATAATATAGTATTAAAATCATAAAAATGTCGTCTTTGACAACCCCGACAGAGCTATTCGTTCTTTTTTATCTGAGCCCGTTGAAATAATATTTTTATTACATACATATTATTATTTACAAATAAACTAACTATATACGCCCAACTGAAATTCCTCATACCCGCTAGTCAGATGTGTGACTTCTCTGCATGCATTTTCAAATCTGTAAATGGTTTTTCTAATTTAAGTTCAAATAATCAAATATAATATATAGGTAACAAACTATATCTATTATGTAAAATACCGACGAATTCTGAATAATATATCGACAAATTGGCTATTGACAACGCACTTGACGTTTTAGATTTTTTCCTTCAAAATATGATGTGGTTGAAAATAATGCCGAAATCTCGCATTTACAATTTCTTAGAGTGGACAGGTCTAAACCAACCGTAGTCACTCAAAGGTTGACAACAATTTGGATATTAAATAATAATACAAATGCTTTCAAAAATCAATACTAGGTCCCCGCAACCGAATAACAAACATAATATGCAAATATTAGACAATTCCAAGTATTACTTGAATTTGGTCCACACGCTTTTATATTACATTCGAAAGAAAATCCGTTTAAAAAAAAAATCAAATTGAATACTTTGTATTGGAGTTAAAATTCTAGATAAGTCTTTATTCTATGTTTGTAAATCAATGATGATATTGCATAATAAGTCTAAAATCTATAAAAAATGTCAATAGTGAATAGGTACCTTCTTATTTTATAAAATGTCTGGATAAAGTACCTAGTTATAAATCAGAACAATATTATAAAAAATTATTATTTTTGAATTTAAGTAATTTTTTCAAAAATTAATTAAAAATAAATAAAAATCGGGTTGATAATGACGTGATAAAACGGTTCATTGAACCACATTGAAAAATTACAGATTTATAAACAAATTATAGTCGATACATGAATGTGAAATAATTAATAAGGTTTGTACGCATGATTACTGTACTTCATTGGGAAACAAATTTAACAAAACAATAATAACCATCCAAACTGAATCCACACTTAACAATATATTAGGGTTTTATAAAATTTAAAAAAATTAAATCACATCACAATGTGATGTCATGGGCTCATTTATGATGTAAGTCATTCACACTTGAAACATAAGGGTTTGTCTAAATGGAATAAACAAACTTATCTGATGAATTTACAACGGTATTATTTACTTAAGAATTTTATAAAATACTGAATTTTGTGAAAATATTTGAATATTTAAATAGAAAAAAGGAGAATACGAAAATTGTGTAGAGTGATCAAGTGATTATTTATAGTCACTAATTGAAATTAATCACGACATAAACTTAGAAATTATTAGCAAACTTTGGAATTAGATCTGATCTATTTTCTAACAAACATATTATTATTAAGTTCGAGTTTGATGTGATACAAAAGTTAAGTAGGTGGGACGGGTTAATTCACGCCAGACGCAGATCTTGAACTTGAAATCAGTCGTGGGTAGTGATTATCTTTGACATATCTTTCAGAATTAAACAAAAAAAACCATGTAAAGCCTAAAATTAATTATTTCATAAAATATTGACTTTTCATAAAACGAAATCTTCAATATTTTTTTAATTAGATATAATATTTAAAAATATTGACAATATATTATGTTACAAATAAATAATAATACACATTATGTAAAAAAAAAATTATAGAGACGGATAATTTACCACAAGAAAAATGTGTAGTATTTCACCAGCATAAGTTCACCAATTTTAGAACTTGTAGATAAATTGGTAAGCATGATAAAAGGTAAACGTAAGTTGGTGTGAATGATTCCTTATCAGAAAACAAATTTATTGTAACGTTTGAAACATTATAACGAATATCGATTAAAAGTTATGATTAATAATAATAATTGGCACCAGTTAACCAACAAAGCGATTTTCATAAATCATAATCAATTACAAATATTACTTTAAAGGATGACCAAACTAAATGTACGGTATTTTTGTTACCGATAAAATATTACCTCGTAATTTGTCACGCTCACGTCTATAGAAAACTTAGGTATAATTAAAATATTAAGGTGAATAATATTTACCCTCCAAGCCTTCCAATGTATCACTCTCCGAATTATCTCTTCCGCACCTTGGTACGTATCAAATTCCACACTCCAAAATGACTTCAAAATAGAAACAGTAAAT
>WHPZ01579593.1:0-35687 GCA_016617965.1 Macrosiphum rosae | reverse complement strand
TGTCTAATGTTTATAAATTTGATACTTGATACTTTGATAGTAGTATAATACAAATTTTGTATTTACAGTTCTACTCGGCCTATACTCGATACCCGGTTAGTGTTAACATTTTTACTCGGCCAATACTCGATACTCGGTTAGTGCTATAAATTTTACTCGGCCAGTACTCGGTACCCGGCGTAATACCTACATTTTTACTCGACTCATATCCAATAAAAAACGCTGATAATCTATTTATATACATATATATGCATACCTATGATTAATATAACGGGAAAAATCTAAAATTCTAGGGTAATAAATTATAATTTATTTTGGTGCATATTGAAATAACTTAACCGATTTACAATAGCCTGTTGATTATAAACAGATAATTTTTTTCTTCTACGAATTACAAAAATAAATCTCGTGTTTACTGTCTAATGTTTATAAATTTGATACTTGATACTTTGATAGTAGTATAATACAAATTTTGTATTTACAGTTCTACTCGGCCTATACTCGATACCCAGTTAGTGTTAAAATTTTTACTCAGCCAATACTCGATACCCGGTTAGTGCAATAAATTTTACTCAGCCAGTACTCGGTACCCGGCTTTATACCAGATTTTCTACTCAGAACATCTCTATACTGGACTATCCGGACCATACTGCGTCAGTGGCGTATAGTTGGTACTTGGTACTTTGATAGTAGTATAATATCCATTTTGTATTTACATTTCTGTTCAGCCTATACTGGATACCCGATTAGGTAGTGTTAAAATGTTTACTCGGCCAATACTCAGTACCCTGTTTAATACCAGATCTCTACATTTATTATATATGTATAGTTTATATTGTTATACACTTATACATTTTACATATTATATTAATATTTAATTTAAAATTATTTGATTATTTAATTAAATCTAAATTAGTAATAATAATTTATCATTATGTCATTGATAATATGATAATATTTAGATACTGTACCTATATTATGTTTGTATTGTTATATCTACACTAACATACCTTATACATATTAATATAGTATATGTTATAATTGTGAAAATACAAATATTGTTGGGGTTTGTCTATTGTCTACACCCGTTAAGCTGTTTTTACCCGAATTTGGCTATGAAGCCTAATTATTATAGGTACATTATAATGTAGTATAATTACATTTAGATTCGGAATTTTTTTCGAGATATACCTTTTTATTTTTAAACTATGGACTACATGACCTGCAGTTAAGGCATGAACACCAGCTTATTTACGAAATTCATCAGACCAAGCGCGTCGGAGTGAAATCAGAAAGCTCGGACTGGACTCGGACAGATATATGTAAATATATTGATTGAAAAAAAACAAATTCCCATTTCCGAGTACACGGATGCTTCCCAGCGGATCCGGCCACCAGCGATCGTTTATAGATAACATATTATATTATATCAACAATTGAACCGTCGCACCGACAACTCATCATCATCGTGTCAACCAGGAGGTTTGCGTTTGTACGAGTTTGTAAATAATATTTCAATGTGTTTGGGCAATTTAGCATAAGAGGTTTGGACGAGTGATTTTAAATTGTAATGTACTAATGTGTGTGGGTGACCTTTTTTATTATCCTTCAATTTAATTATTGCATCCATAATTACGATTTGTAGTAAAAATGTTTTCAATAATTTAATATCCACATTTAGTGCACGGGTTGCATGAAAAATTAATTGATTTAATGGTTCAATAAAATTTAATGAACAAACCATGGGCCACTAAATCATGTTTAAAAGTTCATTAGCTCACTATTGATTCAATAAATGTTTAATAACTGTTCATGCAATCTGCAGGGCCGTTCTTATGATTTCCAGTAAAATGTCGGTTCACGGTAACCGAATAATAACAGATTTTATTACCGGGAGAATTCGACAGAAGTGTCAGTTAACATTAACCGGATATTGTTAGAACGGCCCTAAACTTAATTACTAAAACTAACTAGAGATGTTCAGGTATAGATAATTTGTTATAAACCGGGAACTGATAGTACAGCAGGACTAGTAAATTTTGCCCAGGTCTTACGACGAATTGACCATGCAAAACTATTTAAATAAAATTACGTGTTTTATTTAACAATATATCTATACATTCCAAACGTATTTCAATACTGATCTGTTATGTTTTCTACTAGGACTATAATACAGATATACGATTGCATAACTCCCAAAGTCGTCCTTACTTCGATCGTCTATAATATAAAAAAAATGAATCGCAAAATGTGTTGGTTTGTTTGGCTAAAATATCGGAGGAAAACAGACATAACATTCGGTCTAAATTAACGTGGAGGAAAATGGAAAGCAACCTTTGTTTTTTTTTTGTTCAGGAAAACGGTATAATATCGTTTCGGAGGAAAATGGAAATTATTATCGTTACCGTGTTGGTATACTGTTTGAGCTATGCGAGCTCGTCCGTAGCCTCTGTCGAGGTACTTGTCAGTGGTGTCGCCGCCTAATGGGTCTTACCAGCAGACGGGCGACGGGCCGGCACCGTTGGACTCCGCCGGCCCGTCGTTCGGCGCATTACCGCCGGCCGTCGGTGGGAAGTGGGTGCGGGTCGCGGAAAGTACTATCTCGGTACGTACCTCGCTTAGAGGCTACCCGTCCAACCGGTTCCGTCATTGTTCGGACGATTTTACTTGGCTCAACCACGGGCAACACACGCGCACGCACACCAACGCACGCACGCACAAGCAAACTCACGGGCACGCCAACGGGCGCCCGGTATTCGGTCGTTGTGTTGGCGAGCTCCGCGACCCGCTGCCCGTCGTCCACCGGACCACCGAACCACAGCGCCAACGAGCTGGCAAACGAGCTGGCATATTCGCATTCGTCACTCGTCCGTCGAAATTGCCGCCCGTAGCTCGTTGTCCGACACTCTCCCATCGTTCTACGGTTTCACGTTGTTCTCGAATTGGCCGCCGACAGCACTGCGCACACCCGTTCCGTGTAGTTCATCGAATAATTATTAACATAATATTGTAATATTTAATATCTATACAGTTGTCGCCGTAGTTGGTTTTTCGCCAGTTTTTTCCTGCTTTTTTCAAAAGGCCCATTACCGAGGCTTTATATTATTTTTGTCAAATAACTTAATTTATCGCCCCCTCGCTTCCCACGACTCGACGAACACTTCAAAAATGGCTTCTGCAAGAAACCGCGCTTCAGCAAACAAAGGTAACGATATTAAATCGATGATTACAACAATATAACGTAACGTAATTTGGTTTTAATTTTTTTTATTGTATTAGACAAGATTGTAGGCTATACCGTAGTGGTGGGAATTATCGTTCCTTTTGTGGAATCGTTCCAATCGGTAAAGTTACAATAAAGTACCTACCGATTCCAAAATACTCTTTACATCGGTACAATCGGCACATTCTTTATTTAGTTACACTTGTACTCACATTTGTATTGTTCCGCAAGGAACGATCAAAATACATATTATATTCAAACGTGTACTTGTTCGTAGGCCCATTATACAACACTATTTTACTGTATAATATATTATACAATATACATGTATAATTAATATACACTTAAAATTACTAATCAAAAATTACCACCGTTTTTAATATTATTCCAATTGGTGCAATTACAATAAACTACCTATTCGAAAAAAACATAATTAATAAAACAATAAGCATATTTATTTTCAGCAGAAATAATTATAAAAATACAAACATAAAAAAAATCACTTCACTTTAACTTCGAAAAAAAAATCCTAATAAAATAATTAAACTGGAACTTTCAAAATTAACTTAGAGCCTAAAATATTTATATGGTAAAAATTAAAAATTAAATTAGGTATAGCATTTAATAATAAATTACCGTTTAAAAATATCAACATAATATTATATTAATATTTTTATATTATTTTAATCATACAAAATATTATATTATAATAACATTCTATAATCGTGACAACTCGTTACTATTCGACCACTGTCGGTAATAGGTATTCGATACAGAGTCGATGTCGGTATACCCTGATGGGGACCATTTTGTAGTTGGTAACTTTGTACTGAATGTACCGAATGAACGAACTTGGAACAATAAATGTACTCGTTCAACCAATCATTACAATATACCGTCCTCGGTTTAGTTATCTTGATTAATATTGATTATTATAATTTATTATTTATTCGATATTGTTGTTATTATTATCGTTATTACCATGTGTTGGGGCCTAATACTATAAATATACGAAATAAATAATAAATAACTATAAATATTTCAATAAACCGCGCTCTAGTTATAACTTATATAATCTCAAAGCAAATAGTTAAAATATAAATATTAAATATGTAGGTATAGTCTGATATCAATTTTTGATGAGTAACTAAAATATAAGATACATAACCGTTTTTTTTGACTTGGCTAGTGAAAGCAACTTGAGACAAAGTAGTTCATAAGACTAAACTAATATTCTTTTGATAATCAATTTTTTTTTTAACTTCATCACAGCTTTATTGCACTCATAAAGTAAATAATACAGTTTTTAGCTTGCCCATTATTTTCTTTTACTTTCTCTTTGAGTGTCCTAAATGTCAGTTAATAATGATTCTGGCATTCTATTTTACCATCCTATCATAGCTTATATCTATATTATAAATTATCAGTATTCTATGTACATGTTATCATAAGTCATAATACTGGAATATTTAATATTTACTCCTATTGATAAATGATCACTATGATTACAAGATCTAATAATTTATTATTCATGTGCATGTATAAGAATTTTGGTCACTTTGTAACATAAATTCATTATGATAATTTCTAAATAATATTTGGACATGATATTATTTATTGATTTTTAATAGGCATGGATTTCAGCAAAAGTTTATTAAAAAGAAAAAGAAAAAATGTTCTTGTCATTTTAATCATTCAAAATGTTAACATTTAAAGTCCATAAATTATTTTCCGATCAATATTTTTTTTATTATTCATAATACCTATCTATAATTCAATTATATTAAAACATAATTTTATAATTAAATTACAGAGAGTGTAAAAAATGAACACGATGATCTTGAAATAAATGCTATGGCTCTCAAAATGAAAGAAGATTATCAAAAAACTGCAACAGCTGCAGCAAAGCAACAGGCTTCTTCTCCGGCAAATGTTTGTATAGAGAGAGCCAGTAGAGCAGTAACATTGACTAGTGCACCAATTACAACAAATAACAGACAACAAAATCAAGACAAATTACCGAAAGATTGTGAAGATGTAGAAAGTATTAAAGGTAAGCAATCAGGGGTTAAATTCTTATTTTGAAACTTTCTATGAAAACACTATATTTTATGTTTTTTTTATGCAATATAGGTAGATTTTCATGGACAATAATTGCTGGACACTATGTACCCTACATTATTAGAGTAATCAATGGTGAACAGTTAAAGTTTGTATCTGTACGTATGGCAGAAACCCAGCTACTCAAAGACTATTTACGTTATTTTCATGCTGATATTTATACATGCACATATGTAAGAAGCCTTTTTGTCACTGAATCTGAAGCTAAAGTATTTAATGATATCAACAAAAAACATACCGACTGTTTGTACGGGAAAGCAGTGTTTCTTGCAGGAAAAGATTGTATTGTGAGTTTAGAAGATGTTCTTGAATTTTATACGTTCGTAGAAGTGTGTTATAAAAAACTACTGTGCGATATTACTCCAGGCCTCGTGGATAAATGTGGTTATATTCGTATAAACTCTGAATCTGTTGTGCCATATTGTATCAAAGATAACCAAAAATATGTCCCACTCTTCTACTTCGAAGGCGAAACCGAAAACTTAAGACATGGAGCTTTAAAATTGAAAAATTGGAACTTAGCCTATCTGAAGTTCTGTTGTAAAGTTCAGGGTATAAGAAACGAGTTGTTTAACAGTGACTCATGCAAAGTGACTAGTCTTGAGAATCTCAAAAATTATTTTCCACCAGAAACTAATTTTGAGGATTATTGGCCAGCTAATTTGGTTGATACACGACTCTTAACTAATCAGAAGTCTACCCATGTAAATCCACCTGGTGTCTGGATCAGAGCACCTTCTAGAGTAGTACCTGCTAAAAATACTATTGCTCACACTTTAAAGGCATCAGCACCATTACCACCATGCATGGTATGAATTATGTTATATATTATATTAAAATGCTTTTTATTTTTTGTTCTTTAAATAAATTATTTCTTGTGTTTTCACAATGTGTTCAAATGTAATATTTGTTTTATGCTTATAATTATTTTTAGTATTAACTATTAAATATTAATAAATAATTATCTATAAACAAAAAGGTCTATCAATCAATAGTTATATATTTTGTACCTAACAAAATTATATAAATATGGGAAATATGGTTTAAAGGCTTTCTAGTTTTTACTTGAAATTTTGCTTTCATTTAATTATAATAATGGTATGAATTTTATTATGTTATATATTATATAAATATATATATTAAATTGCTTTTTTATTTTTGGTTCTTTAAACAAATTGTGTTTTCACAATGTATTCAAATGTATCATTTATTTTATGCTTATAATTATCATTATCAATTATGCATATCATAATCATTTGTTTTATTCAATTATACTTCACAGTGGTGTGACACAGGTCTCGTGCATGCTTTTCGATTTACAATTTTTTCTCTACAATCAGTCTGTATTCTCAATAAATAAATAATATTTTTGCAGGTTAATTCATCTAGCACTCATGCCCAGCCTCCATCAACTAGTGGCTATTCTATTGAAGCCAGAAGTCAAAGCATAGCTGCCCAGTGCTATAATGCGGTACTTATTTTTCAACTTTCTTAATTTTTTTTTCTCCGCTTATTCCTAACCCTTATATAAAAATACTCAACAAATTATATGTAGTTCAAAGCTCACGCTCTAAACTATTTTGTATTTTATAATTTTGTCTCCATTAAAGAAATAACATTCTTATATTTTTATTTGACACAAATAATTTTTATAAACTAATGGATTAATTATTGTCATTCCTCAGTTGGTAATGCAAGGAATTAAAGTTTTTTTTTTACACGTTTTTGTTGATTAAAAGTAATGTTCATATATTAATAAATAATAATTATAAAATAAATTATAAAGCTTTTCTTTTCTTTGAAATGGTTTTAAAATGACGAGTCCAGCTGTTAATATGTTGGATCATTTTATAATTTAATAAATTTTGATACTTTATTAAAGTTAATTTATAATTTACTAAAAGTATTGACTACAAGTTTTGCATGTGTGATATAATAATTAATTGTTTGAATTCAATGGTGGATATTAATATTACATTGTGGGCTATGTAATATATATTAGTAAATTAACATTTTTTTATATTTAGTTTTTATTGGATTTTCAGGGTTCAACGATGTCTCTAGGCAGCAGTTTGGTAAACAGTGTGGGTCATGTTGTACCACCACCACCTTTAGTCAGTGCAGGCAATACGACACCAATAATTGGGTAAGTGTTATCAAAATAATATCGAATTTGTAAATATCTAAAAACAGAAAAAAAATTATTTTATGCTTATAGTAATACCGTATCATACTCCAACGCTGTACCTATTACTACAATTACTACTCCTCAAGCTCAGCAGTCAAATAGTGGCAATTCTGTACATGGTCGTTTAACCAACACACGACAACGCAACGCATTTAGGAATGCTGAGCCTGTTGCAAATGCTCCATCCATAGAAGTCATTGACTTATTGTCCCCACCGTCCAGCCCTGTTCCTCCAGCTGTGCAGGAGAATTATCTTCGTCCTATTATTTCATGGGAATTTACGAGAATACCGGAACGGATATGTGCACATGACACAGCTAATAATTCTGCATACAAGGTTAATGATATTTAATATTTTAAGATTGACTAAATTTATTGGGGCCTAGAATAAAATTATTATTATTTTTCATACCTCTAAAGATATAAAATCTTGATACCTCTATACCTTTTTATTTAAACAAATATATATTTATATACAAAAATAAATAAATAAATTATAAACTAATTAAATATATATATTATTTAAATCGCATGTGCATCAATTCACCCAATTTTGTATAACATAGATAAGTTTATAATGTTCATTAATAAACATAAAATAGGTACTATGTGTTAATCTTTAAATTAATAATATTTAAATTTTATTGACTGTTTTACACAAATATTTTTTATTTAAATGTAACTTTCCATATTAATAGATATTAGTTTATTTAGACTGATTATTTCAATTCGTGTAGTTTTTATGTAAACTAAATGTGTGTGCAGTATTTAAAATTGGTAATGAAGTTATTTTTTCTTTAACTTAATATTTGTGGAATATTTTTGAACTTCTTACAATTGTTTCAACATTTATTATTTGATCAATTGCGATATAGTAATAAGTAACAGGCCTGTATGTTGTTAAATTAAATTCGGAGTATAGTATTAACCCAAAAAATTACTATTTCGATTTATTTGCTAAATAGAATACCGAAAATTTGTTTTTAAATTTATTATAATACATTTCATACAATTCATATATATATATTTAACACAGATCCAAAAGGCAACAATTCAAGGAAGAGTGATCAATTGCATAAACGCAAAACCATACATCTATTCGGATCTGCTTGTGACATTAAAAGATTTAGTCGAGATGATGTTGCCTTCGTGCAGAGTTGAGATATGCGCTTACATCTTAAACAAATACTTGAAAACGACAATATTCACTGGAAATTCGTAAGTGTCTGCTACTCCTTTTAATAATCATTATCCCTCTTACTACTCATCCAACAGTGTTCGGAAAAGGTTAATAAATTGCACCCGTCGTTTGTTTGACAGCGAGCAGTTGGCCTTGTTGAGGCGAAATGGACGCCTCGGGTCGACGTACCCGGATGAAACACCCATGGCCATGCTACAAGATGTCACGCATGGTTTTCCACAATTAATGACAATTGTGTTAAAGCAAAACGAACAACGACGCCAAGCTGATGCTGCAGGTGGTCCGGCCAAAATACAACGCACCAGCTAGGAACGGGCCGGGCACGGTGGAAGTCGACCCGACTGGCAAAAGCTGGTGGCGGGCAGCAGCAGCAATAGTAACAGCAGCAGCAATAACTTTGGTGTCACTTTCACCCCCGCAGCCGCCATCGGTCGGTACTCGCCGACCGCGGCCGACAGCAACGATTGGCGTAACGCCGGTGCTGGCCCGTCCCAATCGCCGCATCCGCATCACTCACCGCACCCGCTGATGCAAAATAGCTACCAGAGCCGAAGCAACTGCCATCCGCCCCCGCACTACATGTAAGAACTACTAACACAACTAAGCAGCACAGGTAATCGCTAATCTGTGTGTCTATGGAATGTGCAAGGGTCGTCGTTCCCCATCATTTCTTATCGTTTTTTGTACACGTTTTGTCTATAATACATTTCAGCGTATTATTATTATGTATTATTTAAATATTAACTGAATTCCTGGCCAACTAAGATTATGTTTTGACTAGATCGACGACGATTCTAAACACCATGAATATATTAATATATTATATTATGCTTGGGTGTCTTGTTCCTATAAATAGGTAGTATGTGTACATAGTACATATATATGTACAAACAACAATTATATTTGTCTAAACGATTCCGTGTCGTGTGTATATTATAATTTACTATTACAATAGTATTATATATTTTAAATGTTACGATCATTTTGGATCTTTATCATTTTCAATTATTTCATATATCTTTGCATTTATTCGAAGTATTAACATGAATATTAGTTTTAAACAAGGCTAGGCATTAACGAGTTAAAAGTTAAAATGAAGTTAAAACGTTAAGTTAATTTTAATTAAGTTAATTAACTAGTTACTTTTTTTTTTCAAATTAACTTTTAACTTAATAAGTTACTTATTTTCAAGATTAACGTGTTAACTTCAAGTTAATTTTATTTCAAAAATATCTAAATTAAGTTAATTTTTGTCCGAAGAATAATGCAAATTTTAGAATGTGTTTTTAGTTTTTACTTTGATGTATCATTTTAAATTTCCCCAGTAATTTTCTTGAACGTAACGAAAAACTATCTAAAAAACCATGTTATGTGTCCAGATTTTTTTATTTTTGCACATTAGCAAATTTTAACTTTACACTAAGTTAAGTTACTTTTTTGTCAAAGTTAACTTTAACTTAACGAGTTAGCGAAAAAAAATACGAGTAACTTTTAACTTAACTTAACTTAATTATTTTAAAATAACTTAACTTAACGAGTTAAAAAAAATCGTTAACTTGTCCAGCCTTGGTTTTAAAGGATATTATACTGAAAAGTGAACACTTGTAAAATAGTTTATTGATGTATTATGATATATTGTTTATATTTAACTTTTGTATTGACCAATAAAAAATTGGAACTTATATTTTTTTAATTAATGTCGTTTTATTTTGTATCAACAAAAAAGGAGAAATCTCCTCCTGTCTTATTACAGTTCGTGTATACGGTAACAGTATACCTGTATACCTAACCTAACCTAATATAATAACAACATAATAAAAAAAACATAAGATATTATTATATCATAAAATTGGGCATGAAATTAATTCCGGAACACATTATTCTATCTAACGCGAATAAAATATGCTCAAAACCGTGTGTGTCATTTGCAGTACAAAAGCACGATAACGATTGCATGCATAAAATATAAATAGTTAAAGTGTATAGGTAATAAATTCAAACTATAGTTTAAATATTATATATATATACGTCTGAACGAGAATATTTAAGAACGTATAAGGCTGGAGTCAAGCTTCATTGGACGTTAAATGTAATGTCTGCGGTGTATCAGACGTGTGTGACGTCAAAGTGACAGTCAATTTGACGGACTTTGAGTGTGTGACTGTCGACTATAATAATTAGTAAATCAGGAAATTCGGTTGTCAGTTAAAATAGCGAAAAGTAAATGATTATACTCTATATAATATTATTATTAAACTTACAGCACATCATCTATATATTATTATATGAATGGCAAATATCACTCGTTCGCTAACTGATCGATACAACTCAAAAACTACAAAACGTACACATTTAGAATAGTGGTTCCTCTAATGATCTAGATTGTTGAAATCATTAGATTTTCCTTCAAGGATTTTCCAATATTCGAATTTTAAGGAGATAGTCAGACAGGGAACTTGAGATTAACGGTGGAAATTATTTTTTTTTTTGTATATAAATGGTTGCCATTGGTTACTCAGTCAGATAGGGTACAAGCATGTATCAAATCGTCGTGTTAACATGGCCTTGATTAAAGAAACTTTATCTTAAAACCAAAATGTAGGTATGTGTTTAGCTTATATCCTGAGTTAAGACGAATGTTAAACGCGTATAAATAAAAAAGTGGACAAGTGGGTACAGCTTCTGCACTGACTTCATTAATTTAAAGATTGTAATTATGTAGGTACCTACCTACTTTATAATTAATTAATTAATTACCTATATCGAATATGCAAAATTAAATTTCATATATTTATTTGTGATGACATGAAATAGATTTTAGATTACCTAATATTGTCAGCATTGAATTCGGCATAGTAACATTGATGTGCAAATATAGATACTATAAATATTTAATATATGAAATAAAAAGAAATACCAAATTGCAAGTACCTAGGTAGGTAATAAGTAGAGTTAGGATGTTGATGACTTTTGATTTTTTTTCCTTTTATTCTGTACAATGCTATCCTAGCTAAAAATTTGTTTCATGTTCCCTTGATGCAGAATAATCTAATTTTATTTAGCATTTTTTTGCATTTTGCATTTTGCATTTTTTTGTTTTTAACGTCATTTTTCAACATTTTCAAGTCATTTTTTCATCTTTTAGGGCATTTTTTGTACTTTTTATAAAATGTGGGGCATTTTTCAAAAATTATAGATTTTAGGCCAAATGTTACATCCAAGTTTGGAAACAAATATTATATTAATATAATTTATAAATTATATTTTTAATATAATTTTTTTTTATTTATATTTTACTTTTTAATTTATTTTTAATATTGAAATTTATTTATACCCATATCTCTAATAAAAATTATTATTTATAAATAAGTTTTTTCACTTACTTAATTAGTATTTTAGATAATTTTTAAGGTCATTTTTTGAAGTTTTTAGAGCATTTTTGTGTGTTTTTTAGGTCATCAACATCCTAACTCTAGTAATATGTGATCGTCTCGAGTGCTGGAAGGCGGAGTGCTTAAGTAGGTACCTATTTACAGTGATGGAAAAGTTGTTTCTAAAAATGAATTAGTTCAAGACATTAAAATATATGAACTAGTTCAAATTTTAGTTCAGTAGTTCATAGTTTTTAAAATGATCAAAAATTATAAAAAGTTACTAAAGAAAATAAAATAAAAAAATACTTAAGTTGGAAGTAAAAAAAAAAAATACGTGACTGCCGGCTATGAGTTGAAACCGGTGATACGCTTCTCTGCAACATACTTTATCCTATGTAACTAATTAGTAATTGAAAATAATAATTATAGATTAGTGGTTAAAATAATGTTGATTAATTAACGGAAACAAAATCATAGTTAAAATTAATTTTGATTGCGTAATACAAATAGTTTTATATTTTTCCAATCACCCTGTATTCTGTGGAACACGCTAAGTAGGTACAGCATAAAATAATTTGTATGGACGTGTTAGTCTTGGGAATGTTATTTATTATAATTTATATTATATTTATTACGCTTTATTGTATTATGTCAAGTTACAACCGAATTATAATAATATACCATAAACGGTATGGTACCTAGGTACTAGGTATTCTGATCGTCGATCGCGCGGCGTTGTGATTTCAGGGCAAAAATAAATATCCAAACTAAAAATAAACGAAATTAAAAACAAATTATATCTTTTGATTCTTCGGAAGGAACCTGATCGGCTACAAAACTTTTCAAAACGTTATCCTATCGCCTGTTCTATGAAATTTAAATTGTCAATGAACGAACCCAAAAACGTTTAAAATCACAATTAAGAAAAACTTAGTTCACGTTCAAGTTCATTACATGAAAATCGAACTCGTTCATGTCAAGTTCACACAATATGAACGCGTTCTCATGAACGCATTCTTTCCCATCGCTGCCTATTTAATTAGTTGAAATTCGATGCGGCGACACAACTACCTACCTACCAAAGTGAAAACTGAAAAGTAGGTAATAAGTACTAAGATATGACAAGAGACCGTTATGGAGGTGAAACTATAAGATAATATTTTGGCCCCAATTTGGCCCATTCAACCTATAGTACATTAGTGCCTATACTGTAGTAATACTGTGTAGCTACTAGCTGTTGCGTCTTGGTAGGCAAGTAGGTATAAAATATTATTTGAATAGCGTATCACACTCGACAAGCGGCTGATTAAGGTAGGTAATAAGTGATCTCATCAAGTGCCTAGCTGCCTGTTTAATTAGGTAGACACCTAATTGAGTACCTACATATTATTATATTATAAAATTAGTGTATTTAATTCCAGTAAAGTATTTTCCAGCATTTTCGAATGTTAGATATTTACCTACATTTATGTTATTTTGTAAGGTATTTTATTATGTAAGGTACCACTTATTACAATGTCATAAAGGTGTGTACCAAAATGCAGCTATGTGGGAATTCTTCCGAGCTGAAAATCTAATTTGACTAGACCATCTGAGCTGATACATTGTGTATTCAACCTATAAATGTCAATAAAATGTTATTTTAACCGCGGTGTTTTTATCAAAATTATAAAATTATAATATCAATAAACGGTAGTGATAAGTGATAACAGACGTCTAATCAACGCGTTCTGTTTATCTCCCGAACTTTCGCTGATATCGACTATAATATTCAATATTGATGCATTAGTTTAGTTTAGAATCACGAAATCCGAATAAGTCTCGTTCTCTTGCTTCAAACACTGAAGGAAGGACTCACGCCCCACGACGGACACAAACGAGAGAACTCTTGAAGCCGTCGAGAGCTAGCGTGTCGCCTAGAACGGTGGACTCGAGTACTCGACCACCGACGCTTTGACTAAGGTAGGTACGTAATGAAAACGAAATATTATAATATAATTGTCGACCCGCAGCGTCCACCAGAGTAAAAAAGAAACTCCTGTCGTGTATGTAGCGGATCGCTGGTCGTTTATTTTCCTCACCAATCAGTCATTCGTGAGAATGTATTTTTGTAGGTGCCTACCTTTTCGCTACCTATCAGTTTTTGACGAACACTTTTGTTTGCTGCAGCCCCCGTTCCGTATGATGATATACGAATATTAAACACGACTAGCCTGCCGATGAAATGCCGTCTGATTGGGTCCAGTGCATTTGATCGTTACCTTTGGACTGGAGTTTGGCCTGGCGGTGGAGGTAACTATTATTGTGACTTCTTGTGCTTATTTTCCTGCTGGCTATCTTGTTATACCTATCCGTGTTTCTGTTGTATTTTTTTCTTTCATAGTTGGTCTACCCCAATGACATCAAATTATCAAAAGGGAAGTCAAAACTAAACTCTGTTACCTGGCGTTTCCCAACTCCAATTCCAGATGTATGGGAGTCACTCAATTCCATGTTAAGAAAAAAATAGAATGATGAATTTACATTATTATAATTTTTGTCAGAATAAATATAATATGTTTTACTTTTTGTTTTAGGCAGTAATACGTTATTATAGAAGTAAAAAGACGAGCATTTACAATCTCATTAAAAGGAATCCAATAGCTGCACGAGTGTTGAGATTGGTAATTCATGAATACTGATACAATATATATATAACGTTTTGTTTAATTTAAAAATAAATATAATATTAATTAATTACTTACAGGTTTTACCTTTACCATATCTGCCTGCAGTAAGAAAGGACAACTTTCCTTCAATGGAGGATGGATTTCAAACAATAGTAAATAATGTGAAACAATATCCCAATTTCATGATGTGAGGGACTTTTATTTGATTATTTTTGGATATATTGGTTTGAAATGATGAAACCTTCTGCAATAACAGTTTACAAAAAAGATATTTGAACAAATAGCTTTTTGAATGTTACCACGCTTCAATGTAAATTAGTAAAATAGTTATAAATTACCTACTACCTACTCTACATTTGTGTATTACATTTTTTGTGCGCAAACATTAAATTTGTTTCTCTCAGATACCAGGATATATGGGTACGCATGTAAAAAACGAACAGTAATTGGAAATCCAGCAATATTATGAATAGGCATGTAGGCACAGCGAGGCGCTGTAATTGTGTGCGGGCGGGTACGTTTATTGTTTAAGCTGCGATGTTTGGTTTAGACGACCGACAGCGTCATTCATACAATATTGGGTAATTTATATTTAAAATGAATAGCGTTGTAGGTTACTAATCGCTAATATTATTATTTTAATTTCCATTTTCCACTGCGACCTGTTACTAGTAAAATGTATATTTTCGTATATTTAACTTAACAATTTGTTATACCTATAACTACCTCTATTATATTTAAAGTCGCACCCCAACCACCAGCACCCACGAGCCGCCACTGGGGTTACTAGTTTTTTGGGAAAAATAGCAATTACTTATTATAATTTATACTTATTTTATTTATAGATCAGTTATTGTTCTTAGAAAATCAGTCATTCATTGATTTTAGACAAGTGAAACAAAAATATATGAAGGCGAGTACCAAGTTTTCTGAAAATAAAATTGGTTGCGATTAATACTTTTCAAATTTTCAACAGATTTGAAATGGAGTATCAACATGGACGAGAACAGCTAATACAAAAACAGTTGAAGATTACTATATAGATGATTATATAAAGATTACTATATAAATATATAGGTAAAATCAAATTAAATTATTACCTATTAATTTATTAAATTCTATTTTTTTTAATAAACTCATTCAAATTTTTTATAATATTTAATATTATGTAATTAATATGACATAATAGTCATTGAATAAACTGCAATGACTGCAGTTAAATTTTTAACACATTTTTTAACTGGTGTTTATTTGGTTTTGCATAATTTTAGCGCGAGTTGTAAAGCTATAATTATAATAAGTGTACAAAATACGTCATACATATTTTGTAAGATTTAAAAATTTCAGTTTCCGGGCCTGATAATGTTTAGTACTTGTAATAACTTAAAGTTGTAATACTTACGTAAGATCCAGGATCCTTTTTAAAAAAATTCAATAGAGTACTACTAGTTGCTGGTAATTTTCTTTTTTTTTTGCTCCATTTTGCTTTTAGCTTATAAAAATAAAATCAATTACTACTGTGACTATGAGAGAATAACACGGTGTGTACATACTTTGTAGTGATTTAATATAATTTTAATTCTATAATCTACCTTCATTAAATGTATGTTTATCTTTTTTAATTTTTATGGAAATAAAATATGTTATCTTCAACAGTATTGTGATTAGTCTTATCATTACTACCAAAAAAAATAGACAAACATCTCTCATGGTAACAGCGATTTAATCATTGCTTCCAAATCTTCGTGATAGTCAATAGACGTCGAGTTTAGAGGTTCGTATCGTTTATAAGTCCCCGATTTTCTGCATTCGTGTTAGGTACTAAACAAATTTACCCATCAGTGATAACCTAATGTACATTGCACAAGACTTGTTCAAATGATTTTTTAGTTTTATTCATGCAAAATGTCAATTAGATCTAAGTCCAAACGCGCCAAACACATTATGTGCTTTGAGGAGAAAAACTTGGTAGCATGAACAAACAGTGAGTCATTTTGTATACTAATACCTAGTTTTATTATTGCAGATGCTTCCAAAATGGGCAGTTGTCATATTTTCCACGAACAAAGATTATAATGTTATACCAATTAATTATCTTATAAAGACAGAAGTTGAGAATTTATATAACAGTAGGTCTGTAGAGAATTATTACTGGCCACCCTTCAAAGTTACTAGTATCCATTTTAAAGAGGCCATAGATCCAGTTCCGGCAACAGTATCAGATCAAAGTTGTAGGCGATAACAAGATTTATGGTAAGAGAAATAAAACAATTTTAATTGAATACTTTAATCTAAATTCTAATGTAATATGAGTTATGATTGATCAACATTTTTCACTAATTTCTTTACATTTTCAAGAAAACTAAATACCTAATTCTTGATAATATTTTTATTGTGACATTAATAATATGGTCGTTTTATCTATACACAATTAGTTACTACCTATTTTAAGTATAAATATATTAATTAAAACCTTATTAAAATGGTCATGTAATTCTGAAAATAGACTAAATACCTAGGTACTTACAACAGAAATAAATAGAATTATAATATTGGTTTATAGTAGGTATAGCCATATAGGTAATGTAAGAATAAAATATAAGGCTCTATGCATAATACATAAATGCCAAGTTAGTATAAAATAAATTGTTTCTAGAGTTTAGAAATATATTAAATTTTTTTACTCAACAATAATAATAGTATAATATCTTATTGTTAATTTGTAGGCAATTTTACATATTATAATATATTTGTTTTTACCTATAATATACAATATTTGCATGTTAGGGAATTTCAATAAGGCTTGGTACAAACAAGTAGAAGTGGAATCAACAGATAGTAAAAATGTTTTAAATGACCCATCACTTTTCAAAAAAAAAGCAAAATACCTTAGACAGTAGTGATAGTGATAATAAAAGTATAAACATTATTATTTATGTTAAAGTTTTATTTTATGTATTGTATTATACCCTCGATTATACCTAATTAGTTGTATTTGATTTGATTTAAAGATTCTGGTTACAATATTATACTCAATAACCAAGGGTCATCAATGTTAGGAACTTTCTGTGAAGAGCCATTGCAAACACCTTCAACAAATAATAGTGCTTTTTTGTCATCAGCAGTAAATTCCACTTTTTACAAAGAAAATATTTACACTGGTTTGCAACCTTTAACATTGTTTAACAATTCAATTACAATAACATCTGTGATGGAAGCTTCAGATACATGAATTCATTATTACCAACCACAAGTGAATGTTCAAATTTACTAATGACATGTGAATATTCAAATTCAGTATCACAGGTAAATACAGTTGAGTATTAATGTTCTTATCATAAAATTTAGTATTTATTATACAAAATCTAATAATTATTATATGTATTATAGAATCTCAAACCCTTTCCGTATACTATTGAAAAATTATCTTTTCCAACAATACAAAATTCATTTAAAGGTAAGATTAGAGTGAATATGCCTAATAAAAGTGATAAAAGTGACTAGACATAATGTATTTAAAATTAATTCACAAACTAATCATAGTTAAAAAATAATTATTTTAAATGATTGTACTAAAAATTAGTTAATAAAACAAATTATTATACCTCAAATATGGCTATAACCTCATATATGTTCTAAGTTTCTCTAACTTTATTACCTTTTAGTAAATGCAATAATATAGGTAGGTTCCTACATCTAATTATTCGTATATCTGTATGACTATATCATAACTAATTATTGACAAAGATAATTTCATTTTGAAATTGGTGACTATAATACTAGTCTTATTCACTATCTATACATTACACTTTTAAAGTGATTATGATTGAAAAAAATACTTAATAATTTATATATTTTTATTTGAAGGAATTCACATATTGTTAAAACAAATTTATGAAGAATTGATACCTAATTGTATGACGAGCCACGAGCGATAGACTTTGTAATAATATTGATACTTTAATATATGATGTTAAAAGGTTCACCAGTCAAATAGTACCCACATTAGATTTTTCAAATGATTCTGAAGATCGGTTGTTTATATCCTAGTTTCCATTGTCATCTAAAGAAAGTGTTGTTGAGTGTGAAAAAGTTTTACAAATTGATTGTAATATTAAAGAGAAATTCGTATGTCAATGGAATCATCTATTTATTTACTTTATTCTTAAAATTTTAATTTATTGAGATTCTACTGAACAAATTTTGTTGACAGACAAATATGTTTTATTCAATTGGTAGTAAAGATGGTAATACACATATTTGGAGTATTTTATCCAAAACATTTACCAACAAATTTGCTATTCACTCTTTTTGGACTTGAAGAGCTTTTGAAAAATATGTAACAAAATTCAAAATCAAAGATTTACTGATTATTAATTTAATGAATGGTATATCATATAATAATAAATTGTATGTGTTCTTATAAATATAATTTTAAACTTTTTTATTAGGTATAATTAAAAATAAATATCAATATTTTGATTCTACATTTGAAGTAAAAGTACAAAGTTGGTTTAGAACAGCTAAAACGGTTCTATTTTTAAAAATTAGCTTAATTCATATAATGAATACATACCAAATATATAATATATGATAAATGTATAATGTATATATATATAATAATTAATTAATAAATATTATGAGTGAATTTTAAATTAGGTATTTAAAAAAATGTGTATTTTATATACTTGTTCTAGTGTTGTTAACAGTTCATAAACGCGTTAAATATATTGGAAGTATATCTAAACGTTAATTTCAGAGGCACATTAAAAATAAATTACAATTACTACATAATAATGAACCAACAATACCCATAAATCCTGATATCCAATCTTCATCACAAGTATATTTTAAAACAAAAGTTTGTTTTATATATTATACGTATAATTATATGTTCTTAGGTACCAAATTCTATCACACTTTCACAAGTGTCATCCAACGAAGAAATGTATTTAATAAGTTGTATTGAATCATGTACTTCTATGAATATTTTAACTAATAATGTGCAGACTGATCAATTTTGGAATTCCACAGTAAGCATTAGACACATTTAAATCTATTTTTACCTACTTAATAATTTTTTGAAATTATAAAATGTATTAACTTTAGTTTTTTAGGATTTTTCTGAAGATGTTCTGTAAGCAACAAGTTTTATCAAAGATAAAAACAAAGATCTTGTGCAACATCTTCGTAAATGGGCCATGCGGTTCAACGTATCTCACACGTATGCTAATGAAATGTTGAAAATTCTGAGAAGTACAGGTCTACAAGTTCCTAAAGATATTCAAACTATTCTGCATGAATAAAAGGATATTAGACTTATTATAGAAACAGAAAATGTATCTTATCTCTATTTAGGTATTTACAATATTGTACCACCTCATTTAGTCAAAGAAATAGATAGCATTCCTTATAATATTACAATTTAAAAGTGGGTTTTAGTATTGATGGGCTAAAATGGACCTTTAGCTAAAAGCTCTAAAACTCAATTTTGGCCTATTATTTTATCATTCATCAATCTACCAATTTTTTCAAACAAAATATTTCCAGTTGGTATTTATCACAGCTTTAAAGGCAAACCTGGTGATGTTAATGAGTACTTACACCCATTTATTATTTTTTATTCTTACCTAGTATTGGTTTCTGGTTCTTGACATTGTGGTTGGTGCTGATGTAATTGTTGTTGTTACTGTGGTCGATTCTCAATCTGCTGCATTTCTTGTTGAATCCTTGATGTTGATTGTTGGTGAAGCTTGTTTCGGATCTGGTTCAGTGTATATTGAATCCGTGGTGTTGATTGTTGATATTTGTCGATTGTGTTGGTCGACTGCTGTTTTGATATCCTTTTTTTGCTATGTCATTGAATTGTTATCTCCTAATTTCTGGTATGTAGTCTTGTTGGACATTTTTAGGAACTTTGAATACTTGACATTTGACCATTGGACTGACTGAGATGTCGCCCTAATTTGATTTCTAGTTTGAATTCTGGTATCTGATAATCTTTTTATTTTGTGTAATTGATTTTGATAATAGTAGTTATGATTAATTATTTTATAGGGAAGTACTTTAATGTTATATTTTCATTAGAATTAAATAATATATATATTATGTTGAATATTTCTAGTAATATTTTTATGATTAATATAAACTTAATATGTATGATGAATTCCATTTGTATTTTTGTGGATAAAACTATTGGTAATTATGATTCAATTAATTTTATTAAGATTATTAATAATATAAATTTTCCATTTTTTGTTTTCCTAATTTTTGTATTTTGTAATATTTGTATATTATATTATATTATATTATATTATATTATATTATATTATATTATATTATATTATATTTATATTTGATTTATCTAATATGATTTGTTAGTACTTATAATTATAATATTGTATCCCTTTTATAATAAAATTCCCCTTTATCATTATTTTGATCAAATAATGGCTATTTATTAGTATATAATAAATAATTCTTATTTGTAATAAATATTATTTTGTTTTATATAAAATATTTTAATAGCATTAATTTCTATTCTTATTTTAAATAATTATATTATTTTTCATTTCTTCTATTAATTTATCTTATTACAAGCCTCGCTAAAATATAGTGATGGAAGTATCCTGTGATTAATTTGGTAATAACAAATAATATGTTGTTATAATTACGTCAGTAATGTTGTTACATGTTGTAATGATGAACTGTGCGTATTGCAGGATTTAAGATAGTATGATCATTTTGAGTCATATTATTATTATAGGTTGTGTAAGACTTTTTTTTGAAATGATTCGTAATTGCGAGTATTTATTATAATTTTAATGTTGCATTGGTTCAAATTATACATTTTTTACTTATTAATGTTTATTTCTGTTTCATTACATGCTCGTATATTGTTTTCACTGTTCTATTGATTCTCATCATTGTTTTAAATAAAAGATATGGTTCGAGTTATTTTGGAGGTTTTGTTTGGATTTTATTTTTATAATTTATTGTAACGATTGTGTAGAATTAGTTAATCTATTGAATAATACTTATGCAAGTTAATTTAATATAAAATACTTTATTTCAGAATGCTATATATTTTATACGTTCAGAATAATTATTAGTTTTCCTATCGAATATTTTACACAATATTAAAATATTTGTTGTATTTTGCGTTCTATATGTTCTTGCCGCTAGTAGAATTTTAATTTGTTGATATTTGTTGAAAACTACTATTATTGAATTTAATGTGGAAAAGTTAAGTAACCATTTAAATTGGTGATTTTCTATGTGATGTATTATGTTCTGACATATTATTTCCTTGGTTTTTCGTAGTTTAAATTGAAATTGAAATTTATATTTAGTTTGTTTAGGGTAAAGAATGGTTTTTATTTTAGTTGACAATATGTGTATAGATTAATCTAATGGGTTTAATTGCTTAACCCGTCGTTCTAGTTTTATATTATTGAAATTTGTTCTTAATGTTTCATAATTATATAATTTTAACTTGGTATATGTAACACATATTTTAGTTTGCGATTAAACTTTATTTTTCATATAATATAATTCCTGACACTGTCTTTTGTTGTTCATTATTTCAATATAGATTTAAGTATGCATAATTTTATCAATAATTTCATTGGGTTTGGAATTGTTATTTATTATTGATCTCTAGCCCCAGTTTATTCTATTATTTGATTTATATAGTGTAATATGAAATCTAAACTCTGTATACATATATTTGTTTTCTTTTATCAGAGAATAATATTATGTATAAGATATAATATATGACAAAATTATAATAATTTGCTGCACTCGGAAATTTATTATCATGCCAATAATGGTTGACTAACACTGATAGTTGTAATAATTGTGTTATGTTTTAAAGTGTTAAGATTTTTTTATTTTTATAGTCATTGATCAGATTTATATATAGTTTATAAGATATTATATACTTTTTGAATTTATATTTATAAAATGCTTCAATAAATTGAACATTGTCTAATTTATTTGTGTAGATCGTGTTAGTTACATTATTATTTTTAATAACACTATTTTGATTGCACACTGATGGATTTATTTTTGTTTTATAGAACCTCTTTAATATATTTTTTATTGTAGTTTATTTCCCACTGTAGTAATTCTTTATGAGTCATTGAATTCATATTGGATATGTGTATATTTTTCATGGCATTTTATTATCCCCGATCTTTTAAAATTATATGAATTTTCAAAGGTTTTTGAATATAATGCGTTTATACTATATTTTTCTTATGTAGTTGTTATATAATGTGCTATTTTTATAAATTCTTTACCGATTTGAGTTATTTTACGTGGTGTTATTTTTAACTAGTAAAAAATAGATATTATGTCAAATTGTTGTACTAGTTTGTTTGATGATTCTGTATTGTCTTGAAGGTCAGCAGAGATGGTATTTGCTATATGATATATTTTGGGTGTAGTTTTTAAAAGGTCTAAATCAACTTCAATTACATTGGCTGATAACATTGTCTTGTGTTCTATATTGTAAATATTGTTTTTGGTCCGTGTGAATTTATTATTCATTATCTTGGTCTTAATATTTTTATTTATCGTAATTAATTCTTTAGTATATTCAATTTTTGTTTTATTAGTATTATTGAGGAACAGTGGTGGTCATGTTTTAGTATTACGTTCATTGGTATTATAAATATTATGTTCACAATTATTAGGTTAATTGTTGTGGTTCCAATGAATTGTAACATTGTTTTATCTGGACCTGACTTATATTTATGTAATGTGCGTATTAGTTTTGTATTGATTAAGTCAGTGTAAATATATTTTTTGAATGTTCCAAAATCTGTGGAAGTTTTTATGTTTTCATTCTTTAGATTTAATATTATGTGTAAGTTTTTTAGATTTTCCTTTATTTTCATTTGTTGTTATATGAATTATGTCACTTTTATCATAATTATTGTTTGGTGTTTTTGAAACGGAAGAGTGATGTGGGTTTCGACTATGTTCATTTAACCTATTAGTTGGTTTATTATGGTCTATATTCAAACTTTTTTTTTTTTTTGATTAGCATTCATTGACTGTATGGTATCTTTTATTGCAACAATTACTTATTCATTTTCACTTGGATTCAATGCTAGTTTGGTTGAATTTATAACAGTGTTTACATTGATTTTTACATTCAATATTCTTTGTATTATTATCATTTTTATATATTTTTATATTGTAGTAGTGATCACTCGTTCACATTTAAATTATAGGTGTTGTAATTCGACTAATTATTATAACAATTATTATGATTTTTGTGTTCTTGATTATTTTCAGAATTCTGAAAAATTTAATTGGTTGATATTTTGATGTGAGTCATTGCGAGTAAAATGTTTTGTCTATCGATTATTATTTGAATTATTAACTTAATTAATATTGTACTCTTGAACAGAACCTATATTTTTTAAGTACTAGTATATGTAAAAAATCATAAAGGCTATGTTGTTTGTACTTATTGTGAAGCCGAAGGGGATTATATCGACAATAAAGTTTGCTTCTTAGATTTTTCTACGCTACTAAGAACAATTAGTTAACTTAGATTAATATATAAATTAATAAATCAAAGTCTGAGTACTATAAATAATAAATATATATTTAGTCCGTTAATAGATCTTCCAATCGATATAATAAAATGTGTACTCTTAGATTACATGCATTGTATATGTCAAGGTGTGATGAAGACAGTTAGAATTCTGGATTAAAGGGAAAATTCATTAAGAATTTCGGATGCAAAAAAAGATTCTATTTCTTTAGTCCTATTTAATTTGAGAAAAATGGTACTATCAGAGTTTGCTCGTTTACCGAGATCGCTAGATGATATAAAGTTTTGGAAATCTACTGAGTTCTGTGAATTTTTGTTATACATATGAGTAATAACTCATGTGTATAACAAAAATTGCCTTAAAATCAAATTTATCAAAAGAAAAATATAATAATTGTCTTCTCCTATTCATATCTATTAAAATTTTATGTTAAAATGTAATTTGTATTAAATAAAATGAGTTGGCCTCAAAATTGTTAAGAGAATTTGTTCAAAGTTATTCATCTTATTTACTGACCTCAGTTCATTAACTACAATGTGCACAGTTTAATTAATTTACCCTTTTTTGTTAGATTATAGGCCCAATGGAATATTTCAGTGCATTCAAGTACGAAGACTACCTTCAAACCCTAAATAATAAACAAGAAAATGTATATGTAAAATCAAATTAAATTAGTTTTTTTAAATTATTATTTAATACTAGGTATTATTAATTATTATTATTATAAATTATTAAATTCTATTTTTTTTATAAGCATATTCAAATATTTTATTATATGTAATTAATATGTTGTTGAATAAACTGCAGTAACTAAGTAATGATAGTAATAATTTTTATTTTTATTTAAAAGTAGAGACAATTTTGTGGAACTGATCCAAAGCCCGATTTAGAAAATTATAATTATAGAAGGTGGAATATGCTCAAAATATTTGAATAATGCTCAATATTTGTTCTTTTTCAAACTTATTTTTCTACTACTATTTAAAGTAAAATAATCCGACCTGCAAAAATTTCTCAACTTTCAGATGAAAAAAAAGGACTAAAATTTTACGTATCAACGAGGCTGTAGAGTTTTTCCTGTAAAAGCATTTTTGTTCATAAAAATAGTGCTTCGATAACAGTCTTCGATGTCAACTATTGACTTGTGCATGCGTGTGCGTAAATATTTTTATCCGCGTTAAATATAGCTCACTCACACTAATATCGTATACATACTCACGTACACAATATTATGTATATGTCATGATTTATTGTGTTATAATTTACGAGTTAAAAAACATCAGTCTTAGATATATACATACTAAAATGTATACAAAAATTACAAAACTATATTGGCCCCTTATATATTTAACAATTATATATTACTAGTTATTATTATTTATGATTATTGATTATTGTCTGTTATAGTAGTAAATGTATATTGTATATATTTAAGACTGATGTTTTTTCTTATAACCTATAACACAATAAATTACTTTTACATAATATTGTGTTCATATTTATATTTGTATTTAATTTACAATCTATAATTTATACAATTAACAATTTGTTATTATTTTCATTATAATATAATATAGATTTTGTTATAGGTAGGTACATGGTAATTACTAATTAGGAGTAAAGTATACTTGTGTTCATATTCAAATCTGGGCTTTTTTCCTGGGGATTTTTCTTCCGCGATTCACTAATTACATACATGCTCGTTCCGCGCGACTCCGAAACAACATGTGAATTGAATTGCCTACATTTTACTCCTTAATAAATGAAAGTACATGAAGTTTGCACCACAAAACCTTCCGATCGGCTCCATGTCCATGTCAATTTTTTGCAACCAATTTGCAACAATTTTCAACGTCTATCAAAAAATTTGCAAAGCGTTTTTTACCATTGCATGACCGAAGTTCCGTTTTTGCAACCAATTTTCAACAATTTTCAACGCTCATAAAAAAAATTGCAACACATTTTTTACGGTGCTACAGACAAAAATAGCATTGGGGTGCCAAATTCATGAACTTGGGGATGTTGCGTGAAGTTGGCACCACCATCGGTAAATTGAATTTTCCGGAAAATGGCTGAAGTTGCAAATTTACAAATTATCGTTGCAAGTTGTTGCAAATTGGAACCATGGACCATGTCCGGATGCCAACTGCACGTACGAGTACATCACATTGTGCACCATCGGATTTGAATCAATGATGCGCGTTTTTCTTTCTCTCTTCCACCGAATAACAATAAACAAATAATATTTTAATAACATTTCGTAGTTGATTTCAGCCACTGCGCTGTGCCAAGCCACTATTAATATTTATTAATGTCACCTTTTTCTGTTAAATACGTAGGTAATATCGTAATTATTATTCCGCATGCCCGACATAGGTATATCGTACCTATATAATATTGTTTGGTGGTGCGTAAGGCATGAGCGATGAGAACAATAATAATTATAAATCATCGCAAGTAGTATTATAGTATAATAATAATAATAATGATCTACATAATATTGATAAGAACATATTGTGTGTGTGTTTAAATCTGTGGTTATCGATAACACTCTAACTTCTGGTGGTGGTGGTTATAATATATTCCCAAATTTATAGAAAGATATTGTTTCAGTAAAATACTGTAGTATTTTGTGTACAACGTTTCTCTACAAACGTTACTCATAAGTAGAGTTAGGATGTTGATAACTTTTGCATTTTTTTCCTTTTATTCTGTACAATGCTATCCTAGCTAAAAATTTGTTTCATGCTCCCTTGATGCAGAATAATCTAATTTTATTTTGCATTTTTTGCATTTTTAGCTATAAATGCATTTTTTTTTGTTTTTTAACGTCATTTTTCAACATTTTCAAGTCATTTTTTCATCTTTTGGGGCATTTTTTGTACTTTTTATAAAATGTGGGGCATTTTTCACAAATTATAAATTTTAGGGCAAATGTTACATCCAAGTTTGGAAACAAATATTATATTAATATAATTTATAAATTATATTTTTAATAATTTTTTTTTATTTATATTTTACTTTTTAATTTATTTTTAATATTGAAATTTATTTATACCCATATCTCTAATAAAAATTATTATTTATAAATAAGTTTTTTCACTTACTTAATTAGTATTTTAGATAATTTTTAAGGTCATTTTATGAAGTTTTTAGAGCATTTTTGCACTTTTTTGCATTTTTTTAGGGCATTTTTGTGTGTTTTTTAGGTCATCAACATCCTAACTCTACTCATAAGCATACCATTTGGCCCGCAATACGGTGGTCACCTCTACACCTCTCCATCACACACCGTAACTGAACGTCACCCCGATGGAACCGCGACCCCCGCTCCTCCATCCCACACAGCCAATGGCGACCGACACGGAGCGTCGGAGCCGTCAGCGCATACTGAAACCACAAACCGTCTTTTTAAGGGCCCCTGAAGTAGGCAATGTCTAGGGGCCTTTGTCTTTAATGAGGACCAGTAATTTCGATGCCACCGCCCATAGGGATTTGCGCCCAAAAATGAAAAGCGTGATATTAAACTGGAAATCCCTCATAAATTGTAAACTAGCCAATATACTACTCAACCATTAGAATTAAGTTTACCATGTAAAATAACTTATATCCCAAAGGCCTATATGTAACCGTGGGTTTCTTATTAATAAAAAAAAAAAATATTAACATATGTCATTAAAATTACGTAAAAAATACCCACCGGAACCATCGAGTGGAACCTAGGTAAACTGCCGATGGACATTTATTTTCGTTAGCATTTTATTCGACCTGTCTGTATTGTTCGTGATGTAACAGTATATTATACCATAAATGGGGGCCTGTGGGATTTAGTCTCAGACGAAAAAACCGACATATACCTATTTTCACGGAGATGAGGGATTAAAATAATAATAATTATGATATTAATATATTGGAATGTCTTTTTTACAAGCAAGTGATCTTTGTGTATAATATAATATGTGCGTGTGAGAAATGATTTGCAGCAATAAATTAATATTGAGTTTATTATTTTTTATTTATCCAAATTTCGGGTAAAAAAAAGTCCGCTTCGATATAGATAATATTATGTTACAGAAGGTACATATACTATTATTATATCGTGTTCTTATGGTATATAACAGCGATTCCCAACCTCGGGTCGCGACCCAAATTAGGGTCGCAGAGGTTTTTATGGTGGGTCGCGAAGTCATTACATACGTCTTACAATAAATTTACATATTATTAATATTATTATTTTTTAAAAATAAATTCCTGAAATATTCTAATAATAAAATGATAAAATTATCGAGGAAAAAAATAATTTGAAATAGGTTCTGGCGTGGGCTGTGCTCGGTCGTACCCGCATGGCGAAGTAACAGCTTTATAATTTCTAAGTTTGCTCTTAATATTATTTCCCGAAAAACTACAGTGCCCCTTGAAGCGTCCTTATCTTAGTTTTCATATAACTTGTGGAAAGTGTTCAGCACCAAAGAAGTCGTTAAGATTAAGTATAAATAAATAAATTCATTCCATGTAAAAATTCCATGTAAAATATTAATAAATTCATTTTTATAATAAATTTTAATTTAATAAAATGTATTTAAGTATTTCAGAATAGAATATAAATTATAGATAGACAAATCAATAAAAATAATAAATATACATATTTACAAATTTGATGATAATAATAAATAAATAAATTTTGAGTTTGCAATTATGATTTTTTTTTTGGTCGCCAAAAAGTTAAATTTAAAATTTTAGGGTCACGCTTATAAAATGTTGGAAACCACTGGTATATAATATAATGCTATAATATAATGTATATAATCGGAACAGCTGCAACAACCCTCCCCCTACTCTCACTCTATCTGTCTTTAGATGCTCGATACTCATGGTTGGAGTAGTCCATGAGTCTCAGTACAGGGGTTCTTTATATTATTATTTTTTTTTTTTCGGAACTCCGACGCTCGCATGCGCATTGGGATCTACGCCGTACACCGTGATCCAGCTTCAGCGACGTCGTCGTATTATATTATTAGGTGGGCATATTGTTAACAGGCGGACGTCTCATTTATACGCGTATATCTATTAATTTCAATTGTTATAATTGTACATTTTAAACAAAACTGTAGGTACTGGCCAAAAAGGGAACGGTAAGTTTTGGCCTAAAACGGGGACGCCCATAAATCTCAAGGAGATTGCATCTCCGATGGCACTTTTAGAACTGTACCTGCATGTGGGGATGGAATAATAATAATATATTATACTGAATATAATGATACCGCCGCCAGTGCAGGTGTACCTATGGCTGGTAGATGCAAGGAGGGGTTACGATTATGTATATACCGAGTGATTCATTTAACATAGAAATACAGGACACTCGCCTTGCCCAAAAATTATCAATGTTTTTGAAAATATATTTCGGTAATCGTGCAGTAAGCTACCTACGGCTCTACACTTCGTTGGTGTAGTATTCCACGGTTTGTACCGTAAAAAGTTACTTACTACTTAACTACCAAAAATGTTTACGGGTGTTTACCGTTTTAATCATACTGATGAAGAACAATTTGTCGAATACAACAATACCCACATTTGTAATCGACAATACATTTCATGAGTTATTTAACAAAAACAATTTTTATTTTAATGTAGGTACAATTGTCATCAACTTTATAAATGTATATAATATTGGGTAAAACAATCATTAATGGTCTACATTACTGATAATTGGGTTATGTTGACCTAACCTAACCGACACGTACAACAATTTTTAAATGATGCAATATAATGGAGAATTCTAGCGTTATATATTTACATACTTATTAATTACAATACAGTTAATATATTATATTATATATAATTTCCACGTAGAAAAGTTTTTAATAAAAAATAGGAGTGTAAGGTTTAGTTTTATATACTTACCTATAACCTATAATGGAATTTAATTAATTTAATTAATATATTATTACAATATTATACATAGTACCTATGTATAATGATTTATAAAATAATTAACATAATAAACAAGCTAGGTACCTACTTTATAGATGTATGTCAGGTATTGTTGAACTTGGAACTCATTGCATTATGATTAATGATTATAGCTACAGCTCATGGCCTATATTAATATTAATTGACAAATAAATATCATCAATATTTGAGTAGAAAATAATTCAATGTTTCACGTTTTTGTGAAATATTTCAAAACAAATATAAATATTTTAGACTACAAACATAAATAATAGCTAATAGGTACCGTATTATAATAGGTAACCTAACCTATTATTATATATTATGTGAAGATGCCTCCCAAATGTTATGTCCATACATATTGATAGTTTTGTCATATCATAGATAGGACGTGCATGAAGTTGGCCCCCCGACTTTGTCATAGAGACTTTGGACTTGTGCCAATATTTAGCAACCTTTTAGCAACTTTCTCAGGTTAGGTTAACCAACTTAAAACAATTTGAAACCTCTTTTTTTACCAACTTTATCAGGAAATAAATTAGGGGGGGGGCAAGAATTTTTCATATGTAATACTATTTTTTACTTATTAAATATATTAATATGAATGTTTTGTAATTTGGATTCAAGTTTAGATATTTATAATTATTTTGTTGTTGCTGCATAATATATACTATGTATTGTATCCAAATTTCTAAATGAATACATTTATGGTTGGTCCAAAATTATTTTTTACTTTGAGAAACTGTGTGTGTAATTATAAAGAACACTTTATACCATAGAGGTGCGTACACTTTAGCCTGCAACAATTATAGAACCCTACTGATCTAATACTTCGACAGTGCCTAAATTATTTAACCCATCATTAAATTATAATAAATTCAAATAAATCTAAACGAATAACTGTGTAATTGATATCAATACAAATAAAATAAATTATTATAAATAATAATGATAATGTCTTATAATATTTTGCAGCATAGTTCACAATAAAATTCAATATACTACTTAACATAGTAAACACTATATAATAAACAGTAACATAGGTATCGATTAGATTATTTAGTTGGCAGTTCACGGTCTTTCATTTTAAAGTGATTTGTAATAAAGTATGGATTTTTCTGTGGAGCTGTCACTGTGCTTTCATGAGCGTTACGGGTCCACTCACCTTTACATTAAATAAATAAAACCCTTTGTGTTATAGATGTATTAACTTTTTAAAGTTTAACGTCTATACCAGTGGTCTGAAACCCGCGGCCCACCTTCCACATGTGGCCGTGAATCCTTTCGATAGTTCAACAAATTTGTAATAATATATCTTATTATTTACCGGTAAAAATTTTTATTTTTATTTAAACATCAATAATTATCAATATTATATTACTTGACATTCGTAATGTTTTATTTGTACGTCCCTCGTTAGTAATTAATCCCTAATTACCGATAAGATACACACTAAAAAAAAAAATTCCATTATGTGATTTGTAACTATTTGTATTAAATATAGGTATAGTGTACTAAGTACTTAGTCTGTGTGCAGCGTGTGACTCACATAATGTTATACCTATACAAAAATAAATTATAAATTTTATGGACATAAGTAAAAAAAAAAAGTCTACGTTAGTGTTTTTCTCACGAACCTTTGATAAATATTGAATAAGTATATGACCCTTATGGTAATTTGAGTTTGAGACCACTGGTCTATATAGTTATTGTATTTGTATAGGTTGTTTTAATGTTTTTGTTAGATGAAAACAATTTATACACACACATATTTTTGAGTTTATTGCACTTTCAAGACAAATAAAATCTTCATTATATCCACGAACATATTATCATAGTATAGGTATGAATTATAATAAAATATAACCAAATACTGACCTAACCGTGTGATTGAGTATCATTCGGAACCCTATATATCATATATACAGAGATCAGATAGAAACGCATAATGATCTAAAATTTAAATATCTACAACAAAATGCTTAAACGCTAGTCCACATTTAGTGTACATACAAATTTAATTTAACTAGAATTTTTATTTGAAAATAAATCTAAGGTTTGATTTTTTCACAGTACATCATATTTAAAATTTGTTGTATAAAAATATTTATTTTCATTTTACAAAATTATTCAAATAAACTACTTTTAGTCAAAAAGTACAAAACTACAAAATGTTGGACCAATTTTTTTTATATAACCTTAATTCTTCTTCTTCTTCTAACCTAACTTTAATACTTAACAAAAAATAATGATAAACATAATGTTACAAAATTTCTTAATAAGAAAAAAAAACAAAAAAAAATTACAACTTTCAAACTTCAGATAAATCACTTCAGAGTTCATAATTGGCATTTATTAAAGATTAAAAAAATGCATTTAATGGTCGAAATAACAAACCATAATAAGTAATCAAAATTTATATTTTTTAAAAACATAAAAAATATATAAATTTTAAAATTGTTCAATATGTTACACTTAATATTATGCCGCTTAATTGTGTAAAGCGGAACACGTTGCCTACACTCAAAACTGACAATAACGCTATAGATATATATATTAAAAACATTTTTAACAGTATATAGTTAATAATTATTCTATCTTCCTAACCCAGTTGAGTTAAAAATCTTATAAAAACTTTAAATTAACTTATAATCATTAAATAAGTTATTATTATTATTATTATTTTTTTAAATACATAATACCCAGGAATATGGTCAAGAATAAAAAATAAATTTTTTTCTACAATATGCATCGTCTATAATATTAACTGTATTATAATATTTATTATAAAATGATTTGCAACTAAGCATGCCAAACTTAGCCGTAGCCCCCCCCCCCCCAAACCTAGGACATACATTTTTAATATGTTATATTGTAATTATCTACTTCCTTTTAATATATTCAGCTCACCCAAGTCAAAAGTTGTGCCCATGGTTATTAGACGGCGTAATGATAAAATACGGTGTAGCGGCGAGGCTGATGACAAAAAAGTAAGACCATAATATATCGTTATTTTCAAAAGTGTATTTTTTTTCTACTTAAGAAAATTAATAATAAATATACCTAGCCACGATTAACGAAAAGAAATGTCTTCGGTAATTGCTTTTACATTAGATCTACGATAACCAGTTATTCACTAAGTATTGTACATGCACATAAATGTATGACAGGGGTAGATTTTAAATTATGTTGTTACTGTTGTAGACAGAATATCAATATATTAAATTTTATTTCGAAAGCGTTAAAATCAGTTCCATCTTAGGATTAATATATTATTATTGTCGGCACTCGGGTTTCTTCGATTCAATGTAATACAATTTTATATTCTACTAAAAACAGTTATATACTTGAAATGTATTGTTGTTTACTTGTCCTCTTCCAACGAATATTTTTTTTTGCTGTTAGTAACATTTCGAAACCCTAGTCTTTGTCATGACGTACAATAGGACGTAACGGACGTGCGAACCCTCTGAGTTTCACCACATCAGGCGGAATGCACACTGAGCGGACGGATTATTTTTTTGTGTATAATATAGCATTTCGATACTTGAGTCTTTGAGACATGATGTACAACGGACGGGCGAACCCTCCGAGTTTACCCACATCGGACAGATGTGCAAAGAGATCACCCACGTCGTTCTACGTCGTTAGTCGATGAAAAAAACTTAACAAAATATTTTATATAGATAAAATGTTTAAATATTTATCATAATATGCTAAATACCTATGTACCATACGATAGGTTGGTATTCATAAACGTGTGACAACACTCTACGAACATATTATTATGAAAAATACATTATAATATAATAATAATTTTGGCTGACAACGATAATACGCTCTCCTATACACTAAATGTCTATTATAGTGTGAACCACTGACCAGAAAATATTAATTTAACTGATTTTCACTAGGTGAAATTAAAAGATATTAAAAAAAGACACAACATATTTAGGCTCTTTTCATGAACAATATATCTGAATTCAATTAAAATAAAATAATTTTTTGTTTAGTAGATATAATATAATATCTACAAAATATTTACATTAACACGGGAATATTTACAAAAAATCGATTTTAGTTTTTGGTGTAACTCTAATACAAACGACCGTAGTAGGTATATGAAAATTTCACTGAATGTTTATATTTGTCTTCAAGTTTTTAAATTTTTTTTCCTATAAATATCAATAAAATGTTATTTGTTTGGCCAAAAAGCATAAAAATTGAATACAAGGCACCTGATACATTGCTTAGATAGCATTTGAAAAATATTAAAAATACATAGGTATGTCTACAATAAACATAATAATGTACATACAATAGTTTCAAGTTTCCGTGAATATTTTTGAATATAACCAAATAACTACATTTATCCAATCTCGTCAACATTTGAACTTAAATTATCTCTAAAAAAATTATGTTCTTATATTATTTAGATTTTTGGGTTACAGTAAGAACTATACTTATGGGGAACCTTTTATTGCATTTCCAAACCTTAGCTATACAAATTGATCATTTTATAACTTTTTAGATACAAACAATTTTAAATTTATTGTAATTTTTACGAATTATATATTTAAATTTGAACATAAGACGCTTAAAAAAAAATTGTGCTTAAATAATTTTATATTTTTTTTGTTACTATAACAATAACTTATGTGAGATGTTGAATTACTTTTTTAAACTTTTTGAAGTCTAAATATTTTCATTAACATTTAAAAAAAATGTCCAAAATTACCTAAAACTAGCTTGAATTTGGTCTAAATATTTTGAAAATTTCAATAATAATTTAAGTAACATTAAAAAATTCTTGCATAATTTAAAGTTTTTGAATTAAATCTAAAAAAAACTAAAAATTATTATTATACTCAAGATTGAAATTTCAGACGCTCATAAAATATATTTGTGAAGCTAAATTTAACATTTTTTTTTATAATATTCTTAAAAAATCTTTTTTAAACCTTGTATTAAACTTTAAAACTTTAGGAGTATGAAAATAAAAAATTGTATGCAATACACAAGACAGAATGTTAAATAATTATTTAAAATTATATTACTATAAAAACATATTTTAAAAGAAATATATATTATACATAATATATGACGTATATATTATACGTATCATATTATAGTAAAAATTGTAATGATTATTAAAATATAGAAAAATAATAATTTAAGTACTTACGTAACTAAATTGTATTAAGGAGAATATTATTTAAATAATTATCATAATTCATAACTATAAAGTAAATGAAAAATTGTAAATCATATAATTTCTGAAGTTTTCCAACGTTATACAACTTAAGCGTTAATATTTATTACTTATTGATAAAGATATAAATAGTAAAAATAATTTATTAAAAATGAATGAATAAGAAATAGGTAGGTAC